>JAGFMF010011478.1:3154756-3187514 GCA_019455555.1 Galemys pyrenaicus | reverse complement strand
GAGGGAGGGAGGGAGGGAGGGAGGGAGGGAGGGAGGGAGGAAGGGAGGAAGGAAGGAAGGGAGGGAGGGAGGAAGGGAGGAGAGAGGGAGGAGAGAAATAGAGGAGCCAGTGACTACAGAGAACATCAAAGTATACTAGCGTGAGCCCCATTCAGAGCAAAATGGAGACCCCAAACTAGTTTCTAAGGCCTTGGTAGGGTAGAAGAGGGTTGCATTCTTCTAAACCCCCAAACCTCGAGGAAATGTAGCTTTTGATCAACTTATTCCAGGCTGGCTGAGAGGTCTGGGGAGGACATTCAGGCGCTCTGAAATACAGCGATAATCAAGAGAAAGAGGGAGTCTTAAATTGAGGATGGAGAGCAATATACTCAGGTTAATGGAAGCACTAGCAATATTAAATGAAATTGCTCTACCACTTCCTCGTAAGACGGCACTGGGGAGCCTGCTCTTTGCATAAGCAGGGAGGGTCCTGGGATTTAGCAGGAGGGCGGAGGAGTTGGGAATCAGTCATGCAGCAACCATCACCGTTCATGGGAGCCCAGCTCGCGGCCCCTGGGCACACCTGCCGCATATTTACTCAGGCCCACGCAGGAGTCAGGCAAATTTGGGCAGGATTTCAAGGGAGCCTGGAGCCAGGGGAGCCTACTTTAGTCCAATTAAATGAAGCAGTATCAGGTGGAAAGTAATTCTGAGTATTCACCATTATAGGGAGTTTTGTGTTTAAACCCCTCTATGGACCTTCTTTTAATGAAGAACTAAACTGCGGGGTCTGGAGTTGGGCAGGCAGAATTGCTCCACCTGGCAGAGCTGAATCTCTCCCCGGGAAGGAAGACAAGGGCTTGAAATGCTTCCTAAGGGCTGCATCTTCTGGCTCCCCTGGGTACGCCCACCTGGGCCCCAGGCCAGGTCTGTGGCTATGTCACTTCCGTTTTGTAAAGATAATGGGGAAACCTCACCAGGCCTGGGGGGTGCTAAGAAGCTGTACCCCAGTGATCATCAGATCCAGTGGTCTGAAGTCTTTGGGGGTATTCTTTCGGCTTCCTGCCTCTCTTCCTTCCCCTGTGTTGGTCTTCTGAGGCAGCGGGGCCAAAGCAGTGAAGATGAGCTAACGGGGTTGGAAAGGATCAAGAGTCTTATATAACTGCGTTAGGGAAAAGCAAGCCCGTGGCGTAGGTAATAAATGAAAGAAAAGGAGGGTGCAGTTCGTGAGTTCACAAAGCACAGAGGATGAGTTGCTTTTAAACTGTTGAAGACCCTGATCGGAGAAATCTCTCCATCCGTAGATATTTACAGAAGACTTATGGTGAACCAAGTCTTGTGCTACTTCCAGGGGAGCAGGCAGGAGAGGGCCAATACGGGAAGCACAAGAGAGGATTTTGATCCTTAAATGGTTCTTGACAACAGCACTCTGAAGATACTTGTAGAGCTAAAGAGACAAAGCATGAATATACAAAGTGATTTAACCAAGCAGCTTAACTCCACAGACAACACTCAGACCTTCATTTCAGCCCTAATCTCCTTGCCTGTCTCAGTCCTCTGGGCATGAGGGAGTATGCCATCCATCCGACACCCCAGGACCATCCAGCAATATCCACCAATGTGGGCTGCGGGGAGCGGGAACCCCAGAAACAGGGGTGTTTTTGACTAGTTTTTTTATCTTCACCAGGCACAGGTAATTTTAAAAAATGGCAAAGATGAAACACTCCCCCTCCGTGTCCTGAGAATCTTTCGGTGGCTTAAGCCAAATGATTGCTGCATCAGTCTTTATTGCTCATTTAAAGTTGGAAGCTGATTCAGAAATCTTAGCTGCACAGTCTCTGATACAGGTACACAGATGTATTTATGCTCCTTTCAGAATCAATTCTTGCGGATAATGATCCTTTGAGTTCACTTTGGTGCAGGCTATGCCTTCAGCTTCTCTGATAGAAATATCCCTACGTGTAACAATAGATGCAAAAGACAGCAGTAGGGTACTATTGCCCTGATAAAGACTCAAAATGGGTATTAAAGCAATACTGTTATTTTATGGGACCTTTCAGAGTTTTGTTTTAACAATTCAAGACTGTTAAATAGTGAAAACTGTGAGGTACAATATTTCTGTTTAATAAGTGTGCATGTTTGTGCATGCATGAAATATTTTGCTGATACCAAATAATATCCTTAGTTTGAGATTCTTCTTTTAATTTGCTAATTGTTAGTTTTAAAACTAAGGAACACATAGAAATAATCATTATTTAGTAGTACCTGCTGATTCCTAAAATTGCTCTGTGTTGAGGCATCAAGAAGAGGTGTCAAATTATGACCGACTACACATTGAGTCTACCAGGAACTCACTGCTTTCTGGAAATTCCAGAGATTGTTCTGGAAGGACTAGGGCTGTGGCATGTTTGGTGAAATTATCTAATTTTCTTTCACTAATGGAATTTGCACTCCTCTGTAATCCCACCTTGTCTCTGCCTTTTCTCCCTGTTTCCTACTCTGGAATTTCCAAAGATGTCCTATCTCGTATTTTCACAAACTTGTTTTCTGAAAATTAGAATTGACTTTTTTCCCCTTTTAAGTCAGATATTTGTTTTAACCTATATCCACTTTTAGATTTCTGTTTGGCCCAACCTTCATTTTTTTTATATCAACACAGGTAGTCTACTGAGGAAAGAGGACAGATAGGAGTGCTGAAGGAACGGCCCTCCCCATCCCCAAATTAGAAAACTGATCAAAACAATTGCTTAAGGAGCCCTCTTATTTAAGGACTGAAAAATATGAATCACTGTCAAGAGATTTATTAGAAGAATTAAAAGAAGACATGTGGGACCAATTTCTAAAATAAGAAAGCATTGTTTCCCTGGAAATAATCCAGGGAAAACATAGAACTGGGAATTTCAATATTTTGCAAGAAAATGGAACAAATCTTAAGAGAGAAAGTCTCAGTGAGTAAGACAACAGGATAAAGCATAGAGTGTTTATGAAAAACTGGGCTTGCCAAGATTACAGTTTGAGGATTAAAAAATGAGGCACTTCATATATTTTCATTCTTGTGATTGAACTAATAGATAGACTAGAAAAAGATTTACAATAATGGGGATTTGAAAGCGACTAAAAGACTCACATATAGGTGACACAGCCTCAGATCCAGACAGGAAGTTTCCAGCACAGTGCTAATAGGGTCTCTCTCATTGATGTTCTGGAAAGAGAATCAAACAGGCTATTACTAGATGAGGAGTTTAGGTTTCAGAGCTATCTGTGTGATGGAGACTGGGGAGGATTAGCAGAGTCTCTCTGACCTACACGAGGCAGGCTCTGAACACAAGGCAGTGAGAGGGTAAGCTCGGCAGGAGCTGACTGAGTAGAGACTTGGGTTGAGGACATGACACCTCAGCGTCCAGCTGGAAGGGCGCCTCCAAGAGAAGAGTGTGTTCAGAAGAGATTCCTGCGATACAAGAGTCTGGAAAAAACTTGGAAATTGTTAAACCAGAGAAAGAGAAGCCTCAGGTATAACACAGCCCAAAAGGGCTCACTTACCGAGCGGGGACTGTAGTGGGTTGAACTGGGCTCCACCCTCCCCTGTTCATATGTTGAAGGCCTGACCCCTTGGTACTTCAGAATCTATATGGAGGGGTTAGGACTTGCCCAGAAATAGGATCAGTGCAGATGTATTAGTTAAGGTGAGGTCACACAGGAGTAGGATGGGTCCCTAATTCAAAATGACTGGTGTTTTAAAGACGGAATTTTGAAGACAGACCTGCACAAGGTGGAATGCCAGGTGAAGATGATGGCAGAGCATTCCAGCCATGGAATGCCAGAGGTGGCTGCTGAGACTTCAGAAGCAAAGGGCAAGAGAGGGAATAAATTCTGTCTCCGTCCTTAGGAAAACCAAGCTAGCTGACTCTTTAATTGCAAACTGCCAGCCTCCAGAACTGTGAGACAATACATCTCTGTTGTTACCCCACCCTGCTTGTGGTACTTTGTTCTGGCAACTCCAGAAAACCACACAGGGGCTGAGGTCATTCAGTGGCAGACATGACTCCAGAGTGAGGACCTGGGTGTGCCAGGCCCAGCTACAGAAGGAGATTTCGTGACACATCAGGCTGCCCACAAGTGACAGAGTGGCCCTCGGTGTAGGGCACTTCCTAGCAGTGAGGATGTTTAAGCAAAGATTGGATGACCACCTGCCTGGGATAATCGAGGACAAATTCCTACTTTGGGAGTAAGGTGGGCGAAGGACCACCCCTGAGGTTTGCTCCAATTGTCTAATCCCATAGTTCTAGCAACAAAGGTATTCAGTGACTTAAAAAAATTAACTTAAAGCTTAAAATCAGGACTTGTTCTTTTGTTAGGAAGGATAGCATCTAAAGCAACATAATAAATCAGTAAACTATAATTCCTCACAAGCAAAAGTGCAGTTATTAATGAGGGAGATATTTTAAGAACTCAGTAGGCAGGAAGTACATGAAGAACAGTGATGCTGAAATAATGGGAATTGAATTACATTAAAGATATATTTATATGGTGAGCCTGCAAAACAGGGAGGTTGAATATGGGCATCACGTGAAGGGGCTGAAAGCACGGAGTTTCCAGGCAGGCAGGATGCTCTGTGACTCTGGACTAACTGTTCAGTGTCTCCAAGCAAGTTTCCTCATCTGAGTGGGGGACCGTATGACCTGGCCCCGTGTTGTGAGATAACTCATGAAAATTGTAGGGCACGTAGGAAGAATTCAAGAAAGGATTACTATTCTTATAAAATTGTTGACCCTGGCGCCAAAGTAGAAAGTTGATTTTACCCCAGCCCCTACCCCTGTTGTGCTCGCAGAACAGAAATCAAAGTTTTAAATAAAATTTCTTTTGTTAGTTTCCATGACCTAAGTATTGATTTTTCCTGAATGCAAAAGTTTCACTTACTGGAATTACATCAAGTTTTAACGATTGCGATTCATACACTGCTCCCCCTTAAACATACGCTGAAGTGGAAGGGAAATGAGTCTGAATGAATGACCAGCCCACTGGAAAGAGCTGAAGGCTGGTCCATTCTTCAGATCTTGGTCTGATGTCTGGTTGTGTAAACCATTCTGGCTCTTGGTTTCTTCATCTGAAACGTGGAATCAGCCTCGCCTCACCAACTTCATCAGCGTGGTGGGATGGCCGGATGGGAGTTGGCTTGGCTGACGTGTTAGGCAGAGGGCAGTGTAGACAGAGCATGTGAGTGTTCGCGTCTTCCTAGCTTTGGGGTGGTGACTACAGGTGCTTCACTGCCTTCGAGTATAAATGCCCTGAGTACCTGGGGAAGCAAGAGTCTATTTATCCTGATAGAGCCAGTCAAAAGGAGGAGTAATGCGTGAAATTAAGGTAGATGAGGCTTTAACAAAAGGAAAAACTTCTGTTCAGCAGGATCTTTTAGATAATGAAGTGGTCTCTAAGGAAACTTGAAGAATCTCCACGTGGGAAGAAATATCAAAATGGGAGCAGTCCTGCCATCTGAAATATGTATGATTCAGAGCTTCAGCTTCACCTCAGTCTCCCCAACTTCTTCCTCTTTTTAACTGTATGCTTTTTCCAAGTATGTTCCTTGATCTGAATTACTCTTTATTTGAGGCTGTGATCCACTCCCCGTGTCATTTAAATCATGTTTGTGGTATCTGGTGAGAGAATCGTGTCTAAGAAGGCCCCCTGCTGTCTCTCTCCTAGGTCTGCCCTTACTTTCCTGTCCCCCCCACCCCCGCTGCCCCAAGTGCAGCAGGCACCATAGCCCGGCCGACTCTGCCGCCTCAGTGTCAGCGTCCTCATTAGGCATGCTCCGGAGCAGACTGGTGTCAGAGCCCGCCGCTGCATCAGAATGCAGGGCATGCCTCAGGCTCCTGGGAAGCTGCACATTCCGCATGAAATATGAAGGCAACAGCTAGCCCAGGGGAGACCCAGGGTGAATTTAGTGGAACAGCAGCAAAGGTGGCTATTGGGGGAGGTGGGCTCTGCAGGATCAGGGAGAAGAAGATGTGGGCACCCATCACATATTTTAAAGGCCGTGCTTGGGGTGGGGGGAAGGACACAGAAAGGGGGCACCTGGTTTATGTATCCTCTTGGCTGCTCCTGACATGCACTCCCCCGTTACATTCTTTCTGCATATGCTCACAGTATAGCCCTGATTATGGTGATGTGCCCTTTGGAGATAGGCAGCCGGCTCCTTCTCCTGCTGTGCTCATCACTGATTCTTGAGTTTCTCTTTGGGGACAAACTGAAATCATAAGATCAGCCCATGTGGATTTCGAAGTACCTGACAGTAAGAAGCATAATAAAAGTAATGATTGTCCAGCAGGTCCCAGGGGAGGCTTGTCGCACACCACCTTGAGCCTGCAGACACTAAGTGTACTTAGCAAGCAGTGGCCTCAGATGACTCTGACACCTGACTCAAAACCTGTCCTCACCGTGCTCCCCGGTCTTCCAGCTTCTAGTCAAGGCTACTTGCAGGGCTTGTAGGCAGCCATTCTGAGACGAGGGGAACACTATTCCCCTCCACTAAGGCACTGCCACCACCATGTGTCTTGGACACATTATCATGTAATGTGTTTGCACATCTCTGTTCAAACACGTCTGCCCTAGTGCAGTGGATCTGTGTGCCCTGGACACTTGAACCATGAAGCAGAGAAGCCGTGTTGTTTATTGTATAAATCCAGGGACCAGCACATAGTAGGTAGTCAATAAATGCTGAATAAATTACAGTTGGTGATTCCTCCCTCCCATCCCATGCTGCTCTAAAAATGAAAACTGCCAGTCATGTTACCAGCAAAATGGGTTCATTTGGAAATAGCACAGGGATTGCAATTAGGGAAATGCAGATTATGATTGACCAAAGGCAAACTCAGAGATGCAAAGGGGAGAGCTTGCTTTCATAAATGAAAAGGGGGTAGAAAAGTGGATTTCTTTCTGTTTGGAAGTGTAAACTTGTGTTCCTTATCCTGGAGCATGAAATCCTAGTCCAGAGCGTGCACAGAAAAGTCAGTAATAATGCATGAGAGCTCCCTCTACAGGCCCTCCTGACTACTACAGTTTTAGCTGAGGTTTCCTTTATTAATCTTTTATTAATTCTCACACCTGTCATACATTCAAGTCATCAGGAAACACAATCTGCTGGTCCATCCAGATGCAGAAATTTTGAGAAGCCCTTTTTTGCCTCCTAACCTAAAACCACAGTGACCATTACAGCACACTCAAATAGGGTGTAGAATTGATTCCATTTCATACCATTGATTAGAGAACATTCACCTTCTTTTGATAATAGAACAAATAATCTTATCTACCTCCATATATATATACACACACATATATACACACATATGTGTATACTTATATGTGTACGCATGTACATGTATGTTTATATATTTGTGTATGCATGTATGTAATTAGTGATCGACTATATTTATAGCATTGAGCTCCAGCTGAAGCTCTAATCGAGAATGTCTCAGTTTCTTAGTTTCATAACAAAAAATTTGTTATTTATTTACTTGCTACAGTAATATTAGAATAGGATTTCTATCATTTAAACCAAAGGCAATCTGACTATAACATTAGTTTTGTATTTGCTCTTTCTACTTTTGAATCCATTCATCTGCTCCATGCTAAAAGCTTATTTTCTCTTTACATTTTATGCATGTGAATCTTCTAAACAGCTATTTTCACTAAGTAGTCACCTACCCTTTTGTTTCCTTAAAGTAAAACTGTAATAAAGTCACGCATTTGAGGCAGATGTATGGTTCCCATACAAAGAATCTAGACAGAGGGAATTCTTCAAATTCCCTGGATAACAGACATAACTGCTTCCACCGGTGACAGATCCTCACGTCCCTCGGACACACAGGGCACCCTCACAGCCCTCACCGCCTCTGCAGCAGACCTATGAGGGGTGCCCTCTGGGACAGTTGACAGCTTATTCCACAGAAATGGGCCTTGTCTCCCAGCTAGACAGGAGATGTTCAAAAAACAAAGGAGGAAGGAAGACAGGCACTGCTTGGACGTCTACATGTGACTATGTGTGGCCACAGCTTGTACAATCCGTGATATTTAACTTCCCTTGTCTGCAGTCGGGGACACAGCTCAGGGCTATTCCAGGGCCACTTGTCCAGGGGCTGAGCTGTTAAGTGACACAACAGGTCTGTCTGACGCAAGCACCCATGTTTTCCTCCTTCCTCCGCCCCTGATTTTGACTCCCGGGGCCATGTTTTGATATGCTTTGCACCGTCCAGACCACTCAGCCCATGCTGGCCACGCTGTAAGTCCAACCGTGACAGCACTGTGTTTATCACCGTTCCATGCTAACCTAATGAGGAGGGAATGTTACATACCACCCCCTCCACGGTGTGAGAGAATTGCTTGACGTGGAGATGCACAGAAACAAGAGAAGTATGGAGTCCAATTTCCTTCCTCTGTGGCCCACCCAGCCTCTGGGATTGAGAGCACAGCCCAGGAAGGCGATCTGTTCCCGGACAGGCAGGGATGCCTCTGGCTGGGTGTCAGCCACTGACCCACCTCGGTTTTGTTCTGCAGGTGTTGGAAAGAGGATGCAGCTATTCCCAGCCCCCACCAGGGAAGGGTGGAAAGCACTGCACTGTGCATGGGCTAGTGTGCACATGTGTGTATGTGTGGTCCTTGGAGCGAGGGCCATGCAGGGTCCAGTCTGCAAAACAACATTAGGAAGCTGAAACATTTTCCACCGAGAAACAGAATTACCGCCCGTGGAATGCTTCCCCAGCCGGAAAGTGAGCAGCAGCCCCTCCTTTTCATTAGTTAAACAAAGAGGGTTATTTTTCAAATGAAAACTTTCCATGTGGAAAACAATCTAATTCCTGGGGCCTTTTGAGAAGCAAGATTCTCAGTCCTCCAATAAACACGTCCGTGGGGACGCCCAGCTGCAAAGAGCAGGCAGGTATCCTGATCCAGTGGAAGGGCAGGCCTGGCTGGCCGAGGTCCACTACTCGGCCTCGTGAAACAGTCCCAGGTATGAAGCCCGGCCGAGGCAATGAACCGCGACCTGAGAAGCTTCGGCTATTCTGCTAGGGAGTAAAAAAGTGAAAATAAAAATATTTTCTGTACATCCATTAAATGATCCTCTTTCTTCTTCCAAGTCAATGAACTCCCTGTGGTTGGAAAATAATCTGAAAACTCAAGCCTTGCTTGATTCAATGGGGCGTGTTTTGCTTTATTGAACTCTTAGCCATCAGGTTTCTCACACACAAACCTGGCTTCCACTCACGGACCCATGGGGTGGTAATAGCGCAACTTTCTCTTGAGATGCCCTCTTCATGAAAGCTCCCAGTTACTTACGTTTGCTTAAGAACAGCTAAGAATAGAGGTCAAGTTCTTGTTCTGTCACTTAAAAACAGCAGACACTTATTCTGCAGGCCTCAGCTTGCCCTTTTTGCAAAGGGGCAGAGAACTACTGAGTCATCATGAAGACTAAGTGAGAACACGCTTAACATGTGCCTTAGTGCAGCGTCCGGACTGAGAAGGAGCGCGCTGCTGTTGTGAGCCTTATGAGGATGTTAAAGGGACATGACATTTGATCATAGGCCTCAGCTTTTTAAATTAATAGGTACCATTCTTTGAGGTTTCTCCTTTCTCCATCTCACTCGTGGAGAGTGTGTTGTTTAAAAAAATAAAAACAGGCACAAAATAGCTTCTCTTCAAATCGAAGCTTCCTTCTCTAATCAGTCCGTGAACATTTTGCGGAGCGCTCTATTTAACTTGGCTGGCCCCTGGTTTTGCCGTGAGTAATATGTTGGGCTTAATTTCAAACTCCACACAGCCAAGACCACTGGATACTTGAGCTTCCCCAAGCTGAGCTGATACAGCTGCTCTGCCCCTGGCCACTGGTGAGCTGTCCCTGTGGATTCCTTCCAAAGGTTCTTAACACAGACAGGTCAAGGTACATGGGCCAGCCATGATGACAGGGGACCAGAGCTCCCACAGAGAAGGTGCCCATGTGAGACAAGACCTGAGGAGCAATAGATCTTGCACAAGACCTGGGGAACGAGAGAAAGCTAAGACAGAAAATGGAGGTCAGAGACAGTAGAGAGGTGGGGGCTCCCAGGAACTCCCAGGAAACCTGGGGTCACTTAGGGGGCATCTTTGCTCCTCTGAAGGGCATGGGGAAGGTGAGAAGAAACCAGCCTGATCACAAAGTTACCCCAGTGATGAAAGAAGGACATTAACCCTCCCCACACCAAAATTTCTGAGACCAGTTAGTTCAGATGATGGATACTTGCCTTAAAAAGGATTTGGTGGAGCTTTCTTTAAACACAGACTTCATTTCCAATGGAACTGAATGAATTAAATTTAATTTAGACATCCCCCCCCCCCCCAATTTAGCTCTGGCTTGAAACAGGCTTGCCTGAGGCCACTTGAGAGCACATTCTGCAAGACAACAATGCTGATGGACAAATAGAGCAGAGTGTTAATTTTGAGGCCAATCTAACCTCAATGACAGGCAGGCTGGTAAACAGATTGAAGAAGCTAATGACTATTTAGTGCTTTCTTTCCAGGCTAGCAAATGTCTCTTTGGCTTCTGAGGTAGCAACACCCTTACCTTAAAAGGTTTGGATTGATGATCTGGGCCTAATAAAAGCCCCTTCCCAAGTCTGTTGGGAAACCCAAGCATTTCAAAAGTGAAAGATAATGAAGATGTTCTAGAAGCAATATGATTATGAGTATACATTATAAATGATAATTACAATTAATCATATTAGCCTTCATTGTCTCCCAACATTATAACTTAACAGTGGTTGATTCATCTTCCCCTTGTGCTTTTGAAGAAAAATTTGCCTCAAACTAAAAATTTTCCCCTTTGATTTCTATTTTCTGAAGATAAGCATAGGATAGGGGGAGAATATGAAGTTTGAACATTATAAAATAGGAGGTGGTGAATTCTAGAACATTCGAATTCCTGTGACCCCTGAATGAGGCACCTGAGCAGCTCATCTGGTTAAATTGATACTGTCACAATCCATTTATGCCCCTGCCGATCATTCCCAGTAAGGCATTCCCTGACCCTTCCAGTATCTACATCAGGGTCTCTTATTCTCTCTCATAATCCCTTCATCTTTTGTTCCAAACACTAATCATGGTTTTAAATTATTTCTTTATTTATTGCTGTTTGACCCTTCCACTAGGTATAAACCCAAAAGGAGAGGAAGCAAGTCTCTTTTGTTCACCATCCCATAATGAACACCCAGTAAATTATCTGGTATGTAGTGAGAGCCAGTAAGTGATTGCTGAGTGAAAGAAACTAGGAGAAGCATGTTCAGTAGAACACAACACTCCTCTTTTCACTAACAAATGTTTGTGATTTTCTTAAGCATACAAAGGTCACAGTGATTTTCCACATCCCAAGTCCAGTAACTTTCTTGGTTCTTACCAGTTAGCTCCTCTTAAATGAATGAAACAATAAGCTGTCTCTCATTAGAAACTCTGGGTCTTGGCTCTTAAGACTCTATATGCATCTCTTACTCCTGTGCTTGCTGACCCCTTTCTCCTTGAAAGGAGCCCTCAACTACTCGGAACTCAGCCTGGTCATCAGCTGCTTCCTTCCCTTGGGACCTTCAGCCTTCAGCTTTAAGTTGGTGCCTGCAAGAATACACTTCTAGACTTGAACTGCATCTTATTTCTTCCTGGGCACCAGGCTGGAAAATTTGAAGTCTTTTCTCAACATTGTTTCTCATTTTTACCAGATAGTCAAGATAACAAAATATTGAATATATTCAGTGTCTTTTCATTGTCTGTGACTCACATGTTGTGAAAGTCCAGACCTTCCCCTTTCAGATTTCCCACTTTTTCCCGGTGCTCTGCTCCACTTTATCTGAGTGATTATTTCTGTTTCCTTTGTGCCAAACATTCCTTTTCTTCCATTTGCACTCTCACATCCTACCTTTTCTTCAAGGAAAGAAGGAAGCATTTCCTTCTCAAATAGTTCCACTTTAGAATTATCCTTTATCCTTTAAACAAAGATTAAAAAGACTGAACTAGATAAAAGGAGACTTGGCATAAATTATCATTATATACTGTACATATATAAATATTATGAGGATATTATTAATAAATTTATTTTAGTGAATTTGAAAATGCAAATGAAATTTGAAATGGGCAAAATCCCAGAAAATGTAAATGCAAAAAGACTGGTATGAGAAGAAACAGATAATTTGAATAGTCACATATTTATTAAAAAAATTCAATCTATAATTTATAATTCCCCACTAGGAAATCTTGAGACTCAGATGGTTTAAGTCAAAAATTCTTTTAAACATCTTACGAAATAATATATTGAAATGTTACACATACCCTTTCAGGGAATAGAAAAAAGAAGAAACATCTTACTGATTTTACGAGGCTAGCGTAATCTTGATACTGAAACTTGTCAAGGATATTATAGATGAAGAACATAGACCTAAAACGCCTAAGAAAATATTACTAAATTAAATCTATAAATCTATATATATATATTAAAAATCAAATAACATGGAGAAGTTTATTCCAGAAATGCAAGGTTGGTTTAATGATTAAAAAAATAGTCAATATAATTCACTGAGTTACAGAATAATGAAAAATTATATAGATTAAATAGATTTAATCATCTCAATAGATGATTAAAATGCATTTGATAAGACTCAGTTCTCATTCATGATTGAAAACTAGTGATCATTAAAAAGAACTGGAAGGGAATTCCTCCATCTGTAAAGGGTAAAAGTAATAAACTTACAACTAATCTTGAAAAACGAAAACATCTACCTGAGATCAGAAGCAAGACAAAGATGTTCACTCTCACCACTTCTATCCAACATTATACTAAAATTTCTAGCTAGAGTAATTAGATTTAAAAAAAAAACCTTAAAACGTAAGGATTAGAGAATGCTATTTGTTGACATGATTGTATACATAGACTCTACAGATGAGTTATTAAAATAAATAAGTGAATTTACCTACACTAATGAATAAAAGTTAAACATAGAAAAATCAATATTTTTCTTATTGTACTTACAATAAATATTAGAAAACAATATTTTTGATACAACTTAACTACCATTTTGATTGTTAATGTTTTTGTAGAAATAAGTCTAGCAAAATATGACCCTGTCTTATGCATAAAAATTAGACATTGCAAAGAATCATTTTTAAAAATTTAAATAAATGAAATATAAATCCATGTAAATTGCTTTGGAAGAAGCACTTTTGTAAATCTTTATGCTCTGTGCAACATCAGTCAAAATCCTAACAAATTTTCTCCTTCCTTCTCCCTCCCCTCCCTCCCTCTCTCCTTCCCCCTTCCCTCCCTCCCTCTCTTTTTTCCTCCCTCCCTCCCTTCCTTCCTACCTTCCTTCCTTCTTCCTGTCTTCCCCCTTTTTTTTTGTGAAATTTATAATTCTAAAATTTACATGGAAATTCTTAGGGTAAAAAACAGTCAAGACAAAATTGAAGAAGTAAGTTGAATGACTTGCATTATCAAATATCAAAATTTATTCTAAAGTATAGTAACAAAGTTATGAAAAGGTACAAAATTAGGTATATAAAATTAAAATCACAGGACAACATTAACCATTTACCCACTATATATCTACAATTTAAGATAAATTGATATTGTTCACTATTGGTGTGTACGTGAAGCAACAGAAATTCTCAAATACTATTAGCTGGATTGTCATCAGGTACAAAAGCTTTAGAAAACTGTTCTGTAATATCATCTAAAACAAGACACATATGTATCTCTGACACAAGAAAACTTAGTTTTATATCCAGAGAAAGGTGTGTATAAGTCCTTTAAAAGATATGTGAAAGATATCAACACAGTGTTATTTTTACTAGCCAAGGGCTGGAAACATATCAAATATCTATTGACTTTAGAATAGTATGAATCATTGTGTATCAGACAATGGAATACCATACACCAGTGAAAATGAACAAGACACCACTGCATACAGCACATGATAAAAAGTCATAAATACAATGTTGAGTTAAAGACATAGAAAGAAAGAAAATATTTTATGACTATATCTGACCTTCCAAAACATCTGGCAGCTCTAGGTAATGGTGGTGTTCATGGCTGGATCTGTATGGTGGTCACATAGGTGTGTTCAGCTGAAAAAGCCATCAAACTGTATACTAATGAGAGGTATTTAAGTTAGACTTCACTTTGCAAAGCATGCCAAGACAACAAAAACAAAACCCTGCCCCGGAGGAGCTGGGTAAGTTGGAATCCTCACAGTCATCTTTGCAGGTAGCTTCTGTATTTGTAGTTCTGCAGTCTCCATCGCTTCTGTTGACATGAGTCTATCACTTTGCTTTGTTTTCCCCTTTGCTTTTGATCTAATCTTGATATAGTCATCCCATTTCTTTGTTGAGGTGCTTTGTCCTTGAGGCTATTTCCTCATTCTTCTACATTAATATCTCATCAATAATGTCCTATTTCAAGTTAGATCTGCTTCTTCCATAAATTTGGCTAATGGCCTTGGTTTAAACATATTGTTTAAATATTTGCTCCTTCCTTAAGTTCTTCCTGTTTTGCCTAATGATTTTTATGTTCTTGTTATATATAATTTCAGACCCACTATTACATTGTTTGCTTGGCCACCATTTCCTCTCTTAAACCCCATAACCTCATCTCTATTTCTCTGTTCAATGGGGTGAAGCTGTGGAGAGCAAGTGGAATAAGAGAAACTCTTTCTCATACTTGATCCCCCCAACCCCAGCAATAAAGAGCCAGGTGATCTGACATGCAATAGGAGAGGTGAGCATTAGGGGTGGGGGGTGTGTGTGTGTGAAGAGTTCAAAAAGATAACCACAGCGATTGTGCCCCTTCGCCCAAGCAGTTTAAGAGATTATTTCCTTATAGATTTAGCTAAGAAGCTGCCTGACCCAAGTCCATTTATGGAACTATTTGGCCTCACTTTCATTTTTTCTTTTTCAGAATAAATCCTCTTGTCCTTTACTGGAGACACTGAAGAAACAGGGGAGTTTGTATTTTTTAATCCATGTGAAGGTTTTGGCCAAGAATTTTTCAAACACTGGAATAAATTTTTAATTTGGACTTTGATATCCAGACAAGCCCAGCTCATGTTCTCTTGGGTCTCCTTCCCAAAGACCAGACTTCAAACAGACAAGGCTCGATGTCTTAGCAGAGGCAGCAGAAGTGCGTCAGGCCAGCCCTGCTGGCAGCCGTCAGCAGAGACCCTACACATTCGGCCTGTCTGGGCTGGCCGCGGTCTGCTCCTTCACCCTGGAAAGCAACACATCTAATTCAGTAGACCTGAAGCAAAGCTCCTCAGAGGATGAGTGAGCAGATCGTCCATCAGGCCAGGAGACACTGGGGACGTTGTATTTCCACAGGGGGCCCCTGCCTGGAGCGTTTCTAGTAACACAGGATTCAAATCTCATAGGGAAATGGGCAAATAAATGCTACTTTGTTTGGCCTTATTAGTCACTTATTCTTTCAGTTTACTACTTTGCCTTTTAGAGCTTGGGATGTGGAGGAAATAGATGTGTTTCTTACAGATGAGACCCTGGAGAACCCTTGGTTTAACTCTTAAGTTTAACTTCCTGAAACTTGACAGAATAGAGAATGGGAAGGAGGAAAAAGAGAAACATTTTCTGGGACAACTACAGAAGAAGCTCATTTCCTTTGGAGCCCTAAATGAGAGACTATTAGTAATTGAAACTTAACACCCAGAGTCCCTTGGAAAAGTGACCACCCTGGGGCTTCCTGTTAATTGTCACCTGAAATAACCAATTGTGGAAATGGCATGGGGGCCCGAAGTAGAGGAATGTGGTTTGGGGAATGTCTAGCCCACTCATGTCCCATAACAAAATACAAATGATTTAACAGCAATTCTGAAAGGGTTCGCAGAATAAATCATTTCCAGTCCCGCCATTGCAATCACTTACTATGATTGCCTTGAGACCCATTTAGGGAGTTGGCTTTTGGTCACCCAGCCTCTGGGATAATTCCCCTAGTTACCTGTGAGGATAAATTGCAGTTCTGACCTAATTTACTACTCTTCCCTCTGGCTAAGGGGCAAGTACTCTCTATACTTTGGGAAGTCTAGAAGCTAAAGGTGATGAGAATAATTGTGAAGTCTTTCCAAGAACCCCCCACCCCCATGTACCTCCATCTGGTGCTGTTGATGCTTACAAACCTGAGCACACGCCTGTGGAACTGTGGCTGGGTCAGCCTAGTTTGTCTACTGAGTCAAGTACCTGTTAGGACCAATCTTGCCCTTCCATTGATTTCTCTTACTTTCTCCCTGTCTTTTTCTCATTCCTTTAGATGAGAAAAATGTTCAGAACTAATGTTCTCTCCCTTTTATGGAGATACCAAGTTCCTGTGTGTACTCGGTCAGTCCAGATATGCCAACCTTCATGAATTGTACTTCTAATTTGAGTCAATTACACGGCTCTCTATGGTAGCTATATCTGAATATCAGTTTGTCTGCTATGGAGTGAGAACATCTGGAAAGAGGGACCTGGTGCATCATTGTATTCCCATTACCACAATAGGTGAACAACAGGAAGAAGTCTTGGTTTAGCGATCCACTTCTCTGGGTCTGCAAACTGATAAAATGCATAGAAACAGTGCTTAAAGGAAGCTTCCTGGAAAAATCTTTGTAGATTGAAGTAATGTTGGTTTACAACACTGTATCTTATTCAGAGGTGCAGGCTCATACCTCTTCACCAACACCATACCAACCACCACAGCACCCATAGTTCTCTTTATTCCAAGTTAGAAACTGATGTGAATACCAGCACAATATTGTAGGATCAGGATGACTAGGCAGCCTTCCCCCAAGACCTGCCAATATTGTGTCTTTTACTCATTTGATAAAAAGACTGAGTCCTGCTTCTTGTTAGCACACACAGGGGGCTACCCTGGACAGGTCATGTGTCTGGACTCCCTGTGGTCCTTGCATCATCATTCTATTATGACCAGATCATCATTCCCCAAGACCAGGTCTTGCCATTCCCAGGCCCCATCTGACCTTCAAGACTCTCCAGCATTGTCAATGGCCCAACCCAACTCTCCAAAGTCCAGAGGTTGCTCACGACTCCCTGAGGACAATCTTCTTGTCATACATAGCTTGTATAGTTCTATCTTGCATTTTTGCTTCTCTGCCAGTTGATATTCATCTATTATATCATAGATGAATATAATGCCAAGCTAAGGTATATTTCAAGAAGACTTCTTAAGAGGCCACAATCCAAGCAATCTTTCTCCTACTTTGCACTCGTCCCTTGCTTGGATACTTATCTGTACCATACCCTCACTATTCTCCTCTTCCTCATTCATTCTTTTTGTCACTGTATATTTAGCAAGCCCTGTTGTATGCTAGGGCCACAAGTTTTAAGTGCAGAGTTGAGTTTCAAATCCAGATCTAGAATGGCATCATTTATTCATGGACTACAGAGAAACCAAACCAAGGGTCAAAGACAAACAGTAAGACCAACCCTTGAAAGTTGTCTGTAGTTCTAAGGCATCCAGAGGGGGAAAGAGAGTGGTGAAAACAGGTGTGGGGAGGAGCTCCTTGGACTTGGTAGAGGACTACGGGTGCTTTGGTGGTGACAAAACATGAGGGGAAAAGTCCTACATTGTCAAAAAATTAACAGGAGCATAAAATAATAGTACTTCATTAACTTATAATGCTAATAATAATAGTAATAGTAATAATAATAATAAAACCCCAAACAAAACTAGGTCCAAATAACTAGAGAGCCCAGTTCTTGATCACAATACCACTTTGTACCACCTGAGTCCAGGTGGGAGTTCAGCATTCTTTGGCTTTTGCATTCCCTTCCCAACTCAGTGAAGAGCGTGACGGTGGCCAGAGAGACAGGAGTCGGGCCAGTAAGGCTGCAGCCTCCAGGGTCCCTTTTCCATAGCTTCCATCTATCACTTTGGAGATGAAACAGCTCAGAGGCCCAGGAGATGCCCATCTTGGAGTGCAAGACAGCAGCTCACCTTTAAAAGGGGGACCCTGACAGAAAGAGAACCCAGGGCTTCCTTACACACCAGGTGGAGAAACTCAAGCTGGTCTGTGTTTGTCTCATTGTTGGAAAGAAGGGAAATAAGCAAAGCAGATGGAAGCATGGTCAAGGCACAGTAGCTGGACTCAGGAAGAGACCTGGATTTGGCCACAGGACCAAGCTCTCTCTCCCTTTTGTGGAGGTATCGGCCTGATCCTTAGTTAGCTGGGCCTGTGGAGAAGGAATCTTTGGACATGGGCCTGAGGTTTTGAGTTCACTCATAGAGGCTTGGAGTTCACTTGACAAAAAACCGAGCGGGTTATTTTTTTTATGGTAATGATCTCCACGAGGATCCAAGCTCAGGGCCCAGTCGGCACGCCACACGGCAGGTCTTCCTCTGGGTGCGAGAGGATTTCCTTGGTTTGGTGGGATTCATTTGTTTTTTAAACGAGGCTGTTTATTTTCTCTTCTCTTAATGTTATGATTTTTTTCCCAGACTCACAAGGAGGATACATAATGTACAGCCGAATCTGCAGTCTCCTATTTTGTCAGCTGCTTGTGTTGATTAAAACTTCAATAAAGATCCTGTGATAAAACAGAGCTATGTTCAAAGGATGTTGTTATGTTTTTAAAAGACTGAGCTTGGCAGAAAAGATGTGGAGTATAGGTTTGCTACCTTCAAGTGCTCCCCCCTTTCTCAGGTTAGAAGGGGACCAGGCTGGAGAAAAGGCACAATGGTTTCTAGTACTCGAGGGAGAGTTAGGAGCATGTGTTTAAGAATCTCAAATAATAAGCAAGGCCCACTTTAAATGCTATGGAAATTGTTTATCAAACTGGTGTTAAATGTGCAACCCAATTGCCCTCTCCAGGCATTGTCTGACTGACAGCCTCTCTCTGCAAGAGGCCTCAGCTTGCCTTTGGGGGAGAGCAGAAGAGCCATGGGCAAAATGAGGTCACAGAACTCCAGGAATCCCATACCTAGTGATTCACCCAACTCACCCGTAATGATCAATTCTAGCAAGACTCCACCAAACTGCCGGCATGCACTGATTAAAAGATCAGGGATCATTCAGGGGTCCCTCAAGAGAGGTCAATGGGGACCACTTGGTCCCCACCCCACACACCCCCCCTTCCCTCCAGACAGCTCATTCCTGGCAGCAGCTGAAGTCTCTCAACTCTTATTCTGAAAGAGGTGGAGAAAAAGCTGTGTGTGAAAATCAGGCTAGCCAAAGTCGCTGACTTTATGCAAAGCAGGCAAGTGCAGTCAAAACACTTACAGCGATCAATTCGAGTTGTTGGGTAAAGTTTTTTCCATGTCCCATACATTATTGAACAGTTAATTTCGTCTTTGTGCCTGCAAGACATTCCAGCTCTCAGATGACAGCTTTATCCATTAAGGAGCGCTCGGTGACAGCCGTACAGTGAGAGCTCTGTCAGCCCTGCCTGCCGGGAGGCCAGCCTGCATCACCACCGAGAAATCCTGGGACACATCAACATCTTAATCAATATGCGAGAGTCAATTACCGGGGAAGCGAGAGCTTAAGCAGGAGCTGATGATGAGGTTCACGTGCAAATGGGCTTGATCGATAGGGAGCTGACTCTCACACGTGGGCTCACATCAGTCCTTTCCCAGCCCCTGGGTTCCCCACTGGCCAACCAACCACACCCTCTCCCAGCATCGTTTCCAACCTGCCAATCCTTACTTTACTGGAGGTTCTTTGACTCATATCCTTGATGGATGTGTTGGGAAGAGAGCAGATAGGGTTGAGGGGAAGAACCACAACCAGAGTTTGTCACTGACTCTCTGTGACAGAAGTCTGTCAGCTACTTGGGGTCCAGAGTTCTTCCATAGGTACATCCATGGGGACAACTAAACTAAGCCGATCTAGCTGAGAAGGGGACCCTGCTAGGACCCCTCAGGCAGTCCTCGATCCTCTCTCACCTAGATGGTGGCAGTAACTTCATAGCTGATCTCTGAGCTGCTCCCGTATCACTCCTCCAGTCTGCCCTTCACTGGCTGTCAGAGTTGGCTGCATGTGTCACATGAGTCCTCAAAGACCCCAGTGTCTGCTTGGCTAAGAAAACCCAGACTCCACTGGGCATTTTCATGACTCCCCTAGGCGTGAAACGCTCAAGTTTCATGATATTACTGGACCTTACTTCTTTACACACTGACATGTCTTTTCACACCTTCCCGCATGGCCTGACCCTTCTCTACTGTTGTCACCTTTTATAGCACTTGACCTTCTCTGAGTCCTCTCATCAGAAGCTAATGGCCCTGCCATTATTGGTTTGAGACAATTGTGTTTGGATTCAACTTGGGTATTTGTTTTTTTCATTAGATCATCTGCTCCACAAGAACAGACACTGTAATGTTAGTCACAACTGCCAGGAAGGTAGGTCGTTCTCTGAGAATGTTGCGTTGATTAGTGAACTGTCCCTAAAGAACTGGCCATGACCGTGGCTCCTTCCTTCATTACTGAAGATTTCATCATCATCGTCGGAAGACAGCTTGTAGGTGGCCCCTTTGACCCTCATCTCCTACCTCTCCTCAAGCATTCCCTGTTCTCTGCCAGCCGCTGGCAGGATTCAGTCCCTGTGTGTGTTCCCCTGAAAGTATCATTTGCAAAAGTGTTTTGGAGAGCAGTGCAGAATTTCCTGGAAATTTGATAAGGGTCTACACAGAATTTATAACAGATCACTTGAATCTGGTCTCTGGTATCTCTCCTCAGAGCCACCTCATGTCTCCTCATCCCAGACAGCTTCCATCCACTGGGGCACATATTTCAGGGTCTTGTTCTTGTCCTCAAGTTGTCACCCTTCTTGTTACATGCAGGATTCCCACTCAAGAAGCACCACCTCACCACCTTCTATGAGAATTGAATGTTTTCACATAACAACTAGTTATCTAGATTTTCTTCTACCTCTTTCCAATTGTTTCTTCAGGATCTATAGAGCCTCAAGGCTGTACAGTAAGATACGCTGAAAAGCCACTGCAGAAACCAGAAATGAGAGGGGCTGGAGAAGGAAGACAACGCCTTCTTCCCTTTAAGTGAGGAGTACCCTGAGTGGCTAACTGAGGCCAGAGAAATGAGATTCTAGATGCAGAAGGCCTAGAGTGTGGCATGGTGGATGGGGTTGTTCCCGGCGTCATGGGCGCTGTTGGAATCTTTGCAGGGAGAAACAGCTGGTTTTGAGAGTCAGAAAAATATCTAGTAGGGTGTAGAGAGAACAGGCCAAGCTGGCTCCTTTGACTGCAGGATCTAGGGAGCCCGGCCATGACACAGACTTAAAAAGGGAGAAGAAAGAGAGTGGGAACTTAGGGAGAAGGAAGATTGCATTTGTCCCTCTGCTGGGGCTCCAAAGCTGATAGAATTCTCACAAGATGAATCCTTTTGTTTCTTGTAGGATTCAGAAGTTCATGTGGACTGTGGACAGTACATGGCATTCTTGTGCAGGGGGATAGTGAAACTCAAGCCCCAGAAGGCACCTCTGCATAGAACTGCTTCTTGCATGTGGAGGAAGTCAGAGAGGAGAGAGTCAGAGAGAGTGCGTGTTAAGAAGTGGAGTCACTATCTATGATTAAATACTGACTCTACGAAAGGTCTTTTCATGATGCTCTTATTTTATCGCTACTGCGAACTTCTGTTATGCATTATTATCACTACTTCATAGTGTGAAAACAGAGACCAAAAAGGAGACTAGGAAAAGTAAATAGGTTTTGCTAGCATCAGATGGCTTCTGGTTGGGGAGCTAGAATTCTAACTGGGGTCTACAGGTGTGTGCCAAACAGAGTAAGGACAGTTCCTTTCCATGGTGGACGTTGCACACAACTTCAGAGGTTCCAAATAAAGTTCAGATTGCTGGGTTGGTTGCTCCTGACATGAGGTGCTAAGATGATGAAGGTGCTAAGCTGCTCTGTCTTCTTCCCTAGACTGAAAGTTCTTTGAGGCTAGAGATAAGCTACTCATAGCACATGTAATGTGACACCACCAACTGCCTTTTATTAGATGCCAGACTCTATGCCAAAGGTTTTTTTTTTCTTGAAGATTTATTTGTTCATGCATACAAGACCTGGGGTACAGGCCAGAGGTGTGGGGGTTGAAAGAAGTCACCAGAAATGGAGTAGAGAGCAGAACAGGCGGATTCACTGAAATACACTGCTGAAGGGAGCAGCAGGAGAGACAGGAGAAGTCTGCTGCACCATGTGGGTCCCCTCCCTGGCTGGGGATAGAACTCATGCTGCAGTGGCTGCGTATTGCTTCATAGTGCTGCAATTTAACCCCTTGTGCCACCAGAGAGGCCCCTATGCCCAGGGTTTTACATACATTTTTCTATTCACTCCTCCCAATGACCTTGAAAGACTAGGATTGCAATTCTTACTTTACATTTGAGAAAAAAAATGGCATGAGTGGTTAAATAAAATTTCTAAGTTCACAGCTAATAATAAGTAGAGAAACATCAAATCCAGGTCTACTTGACTTCACCTCTTAACCTAATATTCTTACTTGGGGTGGAACTCTGAAGACCTAAAGGAAATAATGTCTTAATGAAGTTTACTTTTCAGAAAATGCAAATGTAGGCTTAGTGAAATTATTATAAATATCGTAGCTGGCATGACATGTACATGAATTTCAACCAAGAACATTCTATTATTCATTCATTGTTCTTTGAGCAGACATTTATGTACATTTATGTACCAGGCTCTGAGATATGGGTGTATAAGGCAGACTTGGTCATCTAGAAGCTCATCACCAGTGAGGAGCTGATCTTGAACTTGGCATTTGGTAGTCAGGAGCACCTGGAAGGAAAAGATTAAGAACCACGGGAGCCCAGCTGGGACATACTTACTGTCGTTGAGGTGGGGTCAGAAGAGGCTTCTCAGTGACAGCATGTAGAAAGGCTGTTCTTTGTGGCCAAAGTCCTTTCATCATCACTTTGAATCAGCAGTGCTTAGAGAGGCCCTTCTCTTACCAACCACAGAGAGAAAACATGCAATTCCATGCCCACGGGAGATAACCAGGAACGCAGGATGGGATGAACAAAAGTAACGGCATTTCAGTGTACTTACAGAGGAGTCAACTCTCTGGTTTTTACAACCATGGTGTGAGTTGTTTTTACCGTCTTTCCTGAGGGTTTGCTGACTTGGGAGGTGATCAAGGGATCCAGCCCAAACCAAGACTTTGAGAGTTGAAGTTAGGGTAGTCATGGTAGCTGTGTATGGAGAGCGACAGCAAGAGGGGGTGGTGGACATAATCCCCGAATATATTCTCAGTACACATGGGGTCATGAGGCCTCAGCGTCACACTGAAGCTCTAAGAGAACTGGAAAAAGAGCAGATGGGTTCACTCAAAGCACAAGACGGAGGGTTCCTGCAAAGATGCCCTTTCACCACTTCCTACAGGAAAAATAGGCTACCTCTGGGAGAACAATATTCCTTTTTTTTTTTTAAAGATTTATTTATTTATGCATACAAGAACTGGGGTACAGGTCAGAGGTGCGGGAGTGAGAGGAGTCACCAGAGACAGAGCAGGGAGCAGAACAGGCAGATGTACTGAAGTACACTGCTGAGGGGAGCAGCGGGTGAGGCAGGAGAGGTCTGCTGCACCATGTGTGTCACCTCTCTGGCCAAGGATTGAACTTGTGCTGCTGTGGCTGAGGGTAGCTTTATAGTGCCGAGACTTTAATCCTTGCTGCGCAACCAGGGAGACCCTCCTTTTTTTTTTTTTTTAAAGAAATGAGAAAACTGAGACTTAGAATAATTAAGTGCTCAGCAGTGCACAGATAGTGGATTCAAAGCTGGGATTTGAACCAAGGTCTTTCAATTCCAATTGCTACTTAATCTAATCGAGTAATACAGCTAAGGGCTAGAGGACTGTAAAATGAGAGAGCCATAGAAATTGAAAGAGGGGGTGGTGGACATAATCCCCGAATATATTCTCAGTACACATGGGGTCATGAGGCCTCAGTGTCACACTGAAGCTCTAAGAGAACTGGAAAAAGAAATGTTTTCTTAGTTGCTATAGGAATTTTAAGTTGGATAGTGAGGTTTGATTTGGCGAGAGTGAGGTGAGGAAGAAGGCAGTGTTTTCTAAGGGTGGTGGACCTGCGGGTGCAATGGTCATAGTGGAGTCCATGTGAATAGGAAGTGGCTGCATTAGGGGTGCAGGGAGGTGGGTGAGTAGGGCAGTGCAACATTTTTAGAGACAAATTAAAAATTGTGTTTGGAACACCAAAGACAGTACGAGGGACTTGTAGACCAGCTTTTTCTGCACTTATGCTAGGGAATACTCAGCCTCTAAGTTGCATGGAATACTGATCACAAACTCTCTGGGAACTACTGTATATCAGGTCACTCCCTTGGAAAATCACACTGTACTTTTTAGCACATTGACTATTTGAAGCAACCTGGAATAAAGAAGCACACTTAATTTCCTTCAACCCAATATACACCTCAAACACCCTATGGATCTTTCTAAGAACTGGCTTAATGAGATGAGATCACTTTTCAGGGGTTCCCATAAGCATCTTGCACTTTTTTGTGAGACAGTCATCACCTCTGCCTTTTAGTCCATGTTTATCTTTTTCACTCCCTGAGAGCTCCATTAATTTGTCTTCTTCCATTCTTGGCACAGAGCATTTTCATACTTATCCAATGAGGGACTGTGTGTGGAATATTCCAGAACATATTTTGGGTAAGGCTGCCCTCATGGAGAACCTTTAGAAGTTGGTTCTAGCCCAATAGAGGCAACAGAGTATCTTAAGATGATGCTCTTGATAATGTTTGTGATAGAAAAAGATGAAGTCAGAGAAATTGTGATGTTAGGGAAATTAGTCAGGGAGAGAGATTATGGGAGGCTGGGGATAAACCAGGACTAGTGACTTCAAGAGACATTTCTTAGGAAGAACGGCTCAGACTCCACCTGACTATCATGTAGTGTACAGTTACATGTGGGCTTAGGAGAAGGACAGATTAAGATCTGAGCTAAAATGAACTATTTGTAATTCCACACTCAGAATTTTGATCTTAGGTTCTCACTTCCCACCTCTGAGCTTTTACCTCACTTACATAACAGGAGTGGTAGGAGTAATAATAATAATAATACTTGCTTCACAAAATGGTGATGAAGGTTCTGTGAAACCAAATGAAGCCAAATAGATGACATGTAGGGATCTGTGATGGGTTCAATCCAATTAAATTAGCTATTATTAGTAGACGGCAACTCTTTCTCATATTAAGAAAGATGGAGGTGTTAGACTGGTTCTAGTATTTCAGAATGATTCTGAAGAGTCCGAATGGGTTATTGGAAAGGGGAGGACATTGGTTATAATGGAATTCTTGAAGAAAAGGGTTAGTTTGGGATCATGCTGAGTTTGAGGTGAGCCACCATGTCTAAATGTCCCACAACCAGTGGGCAGATAGAACTGAATCCCTAAAGAGAGGTCAGCAAGGGACACAGAGCCTAGTATCGAAGTCATGACTGAAATTGTGAGAATAGACAACTGTTAGCTGGAGAATGAGCTGCCTTGGGCAACTACTTTATTTTGGAAGCAGAACAAAAAGAGAAAAGTTGCCCTTGCTTCTATTCTGAGTTAGTAGTGTGGTGTAGACACTTGAGAAGCATCTCACCAGCTTGGGCCAAGAAAAGGCTGCCATGTGGGCAAAAGGCAAAAGGCTTAAGAGGTTCCACAGGAGATGTGGAAAGTTCCCATGGCAACTTTTTGTAGAAAATTCTCACCCCAGTTCTTTTCCATTCCTGCCAAGACAGCCCAGTATCCCTCAGGTTATAATATAAATATTTTATGAAAGTACAGAGGGCTGAGATATCTTAACACTTTGACTGAAAATTCTTTTTCTTTTTTTTGAAAGTTAAAGACTGGACTTTCCACTTGCACAAATAAACTCTAGATTGGACAAAGAAATGGAAGTGACATACTGCAATATTTTATGCAGAATTGCTCAGGGTTTCAAAGTATTAAAATATTAATACCATCCCTTTCTTCGTGAGGTTTAGAAGATCCATCGCACAAGTTTAAAATTGGCAAGGACTAAGTATAGTGCCCAAAACATAACAGGTGTTCAATAAATATGTGTCTTCTTCCCTTCTTATATGATGAAGGTTGAAATATCTACATTCTCAGGTGAGTCATCTTGAGATATGTTCAGGTATTACTTGACAAACTTCCATTAGTAGAAATTAGGGGAAAAAAGAGAAGAAACTTGAAGAGAAGCAGGAGATTAGAAAAACTATTCTGAAAGGAAACTAAAGATTCTGTGATGGGGCAAAACTGCAGGCGCCCGGGACAGAGAGATGCCTCATGACTGGAGCATAGCCGCTGATGCTAAGACGGGACCCTTCACTAATTATGCAGAGAGTTGACTATCCTTTGCCAACCCAAGTTTCTGGCAAAAACATCCGAAAGACCACGGAGTTCCAGCTCTCTCTGTGGACATAGTCACACCATAAAGAACAGGAAATGCAAGCGTGTAGGCACTGAGATTTTAATAAACATTGTAGGTGGAAGATGTAATGATTTTTATGTTAATTTCATCCAAGAGCATTCTGCCATTCATCTGTTGGTGACGAGGAGCTAATGACACAAGGTCACACAGATGCTGCTGTCACCATCTCCACACAATGCTGCCATGTTCCACTTCATCACCCCCTGGCTGAGGAAACCAGGCAGCTTTGGGGAAACACGATTTCTGGTATCCAAAGAGCGTTGCGCTCACTCAAAGTCTGTGTCCTCGCCTAGGTCTGCCTTCCATTTTATCAGGAAGAGTGGGTAACATGTAAGAAAAAAAAAAATTGGCCCCGAAAGAATTGTCATCCTGAAAGAATGACATATTTGTCTGTTAAGTATAAATACGAACAGCCACGGAGATACAGTCGTGTGGTGCTAGGTTTTCACTCCAGCAACATTCATCTATTGCCAGGAAACACTAGATTTAGTACCTGAGGGACTGGAGTTTCAAATACCTTATACTTTTTTTTTAATACTCTGCCAAGAATTTAAATTGGTAAAAGCTGGGGACTGACAAAACTTGATCCCCAAGAGCTTTTCTGGCACTGGTTTATCAGAGAATATGGTGCCATTATTTTTATTATAATTATTATTTTTTTCTTTGGTGGGGTGAGAGCTCATTTATAACCCGACGACTTCTACTCCCAGATGTATTTTTCTTAAAAAAAAAAAAACAAAAAAAAAACCCAATGCTTAACTAAACAGAGGCTTTGCCTTTTGTGATGGCGTTAGAGGCTGTCACTGGACTTACATGCAAGGGAGCTGCAAGCCTTTTCATGTTTTTAGATGGGATCAGAGAGAGTTGAAAGAGAAAAGCTAATTTAGGCTCCATCTTGCCACCAGCTTCTCATCACCACCTCCCAACCCCCTCCCAGCCCCTGCATCCCACCAGGTCCTTTCCCACAAATCACCTAGCCCGGCTTTGCAAAGAAGGGGAACTGTCCCCCAAACAGAGATGGCCTGGGAAGAGCAGCCGAGGCCAGAGCGAGTTTCAAAGTCTGTCTCTGAGCACTGGCACAAGCAATTTTTTAGCAAAGTAACTTGGGACAACTTCGTCCTTCTTGGAGTTTTCATCTGTAAAATGATAATTTGATTTTCCATTGAGCGTTGTTGGGAGAATTAAATTAAACAAGATAAAGTATGTGAAAATGCTTGGCACTGGGAGTTTTTTAAATAACAACCTACCAAAGATGATTGCAGGGAGGGGGCAGGGAGGGGAGAGTACATGGTGGAGCAGTGTGGATTTCTTTCCAAGGTTAGGCTCTTGACATAGACATTCGAGCTGAGAAAACAACCGCCACCACGGAGACCATAAAACAAGAAGATACTGTTTATGGTCCAACATCTTTACGGTCCCGCATTGCTCCCTGCAGCCATATTCCTGACTCCCTTCCATCCCCACTCTGATTTTACCCACAAGCAATTTCCAGGGTCAGCTCACTGCTTTCCTGCCCCGGGCAGCGGCAGCATCAGCATCAGCAGCCTGAGCCTTCTCGAACATACCCGGCAGGTCCGATCCTGCTTAAAATGATTCGAGTTTTATTATACAATTAGATCAAGTCTCCTAGGTGTAGTAGCCCTCCTCATACTTAGAAGAATAGATTAGCCATTAGGACTTTGTATATTTTTCCCAGTAATTGACACCACATCCCATTTTCCTCACCAAAGGGAAAAAGAACCGCATAAAACAATCATGATTTGGGGGGCAGGAGGCGGGGGCCGAGGGGGGCGCACATAATAATGCAGTCTGGGTCTTGGCCTTCATCTACTTTCCTCTTTCCATTTTGAATAGCTCCAGAAGACAGGCCGAGCAAGTCTCACTGGTTTTGTTTGGTTGTTGCGCTTCTTTAATTCCAGAGCCTCTTGGGCTCACACTCCCTGAGCATTTAGTACTAAGAATAAAACAGGCCTGGTTTCTGACACCGATAAATGGCTGCCACCACGGCTGGGGGCCTGGCTGTCTTATAAGGCCACAGACACACAGCAGCACATAACTGCCCCTGCTCTATAGTTCTTCTTCTTTTTCTTTTTTTTCCAGTACCAGCATCCTCTTTCTTGTAGGAGTCAGGGAAGGAGAAGTGGGGGTCCCAGCACTGGTGATTTTAACCCCATTAGTACTCCAAGTTGGGAAAGGGAAGGGGGAAAAAAGTTGAAAACTCAGAAGACAATTTGTACCCAAGACACCCCAGGTCTCTTCTTGTCCCCTCCCTTCAAAGACTGAAAAATTAGGTTTGGAATAAAACAGGAAGGAACTTGTCTTATTGAAGGATTTAAATGGGAAAAAATGTAATCACCTAAGTTGGTTTTGCCCATATTTGGCATTGCCCATGTTTTCACATGGGCCTGCTCTTTGCATCCCAGCCAAAAGCAGACACCTCAGGCCAGGCAGGCTGCATCCACAGAGCAAAACCAAACAGATGTTCTCAGAGGTCTGGTCAAGCATTTGTTTCCTTTGGTCAAGTTCTAGCAGCCCAGGCCCAGATTCCAGCTGCAAGGCCTGGTGGCACCAGCACACTCTTCTTATGTTCCGCCCTTGCTGCAAAACATCTGCGAGCTACAGGCCCTTCCCAGATTGGCAAGATTCTGTGTGCCAAGGCTCGGTCGGTCTCTTTCAGCTTCCATAACTGCCCGGAGGCCTGTCTGAGAGATGTCTGGGTGCAGGCAGAGGCTAGAGCAGTATGAAGAGAAGGGAATCCTTGTTCTTTCTCCTACCCTGTCTTCCAGAATGGACCATCAGACACCTGCACCTCTTGGCACCATGAATGTAGCACCAGGATCAGAAAGACATGGCATGTGAGGACGTTCTCTTGCTTAAATTCATGTGTCCAAAGAGACTTTCAGGTGACACATCTGTCTAATTCCTCAGAGAGAGGCTGAGAGGCCCATTTTCCAATATGATCAATTAACACTCTCATCCCTGAATCCAGAACTTTCCTTGGGTATCTTCAGACTGTATCAGGCCATACTAGACTTACCTAAGGATCAGGTGACCCAAGACTTAGACTTCACTGGGAAGCAAATGCTTTCCAGGGAAAAAAGACAAAGTCTCCAGGCTTTCAATTGGGTCACAGGGCACTGTGGAAAATCACAAAATGGAAAGTGACTTTTTTCTGGCCACAACTGGTGATGACTTGTGAACATGTCTCTTTTACCCAATTTGGCTTTAGCTAGAACCTACTATTTTGAATAAAGCTTGGGCCACTCTACTCCCTTAATACCCTACCTCCAGGCACCCCCTGCTAAGTCCTAAGAGACCCTCCCTTTTCATAACTAGGAATCTGAAGTGAAACCATAGTCATAATCCCTTTTGCATGAAAACATGCAGGTTTAGTTAATTAATGATTATTTCTTACTGCTCAACACACATATGTTTACTTCATTATTTTTGTAAATTTTGTTCACTGCTGCCCTCACCCTGCCTTCACTGTGATTAGTTGGGGGCCAAGCAGAGCTGAACGTTGGACCCACACACAGCAGGCACTTGGGGGTGATGCCTTGTGGTGCCACTTTGCCTCTGCGACCTTTGTTGGGTTGCCAGAAGAAAGCCAGCTGGGTCCCTCCGCCAACACAGGCCCCTAATTTAAGTTTAATAGTACAGCATTTTTTACTGCTTTTGGCCAAGGCTTTTTGAGAAAGGTTAAAATATGTGAAAAATACACACTAAAAAAAATATGTTTAGAAAACAGTTCCAGTCTAAGTGCTCCATGCTCTCAGCTTCTGGCCCCCTTTCCAGGAAAGCAGCTACAGCAACCAACAATTTAGCTCCATTTGGGGGGTGGGGGGTTTCCATTTCCTTCCTATGGGATTTTTTTATTAGTTTTTTTTTTTTAACTGTTTTTCTTTCCCTATGCTGGTTTACTGCCTTGTATCTATCTACCCCCAAGGAGTTTAAAAACCTCAAGTATTATTGGATTTTTCTTAGTGTATTTTCTGACTTTTCGGGTGAGAGCATGTGGTCAGGATCCATGTGTCTGTGTGATGGTGAGGATGGAGGGCTCAGTGCCAAAAAGAGGATGACCTTAAAGGTCTCAGGAAGTATCCACTGAGTCACCTAAGTGTGCGCTGAAAATAAATTGCCTGTCGTTTTCATTGTCATGCAAAGCACACAGGTTAAAGGTCAACGCACGCATATAGTGGGCTTGGCACAAGTAGCCATTGTACAGACACGGAATAATAGAGATATTTTGAGTTTTTCCTCTGCATATCATAATTGGTGCTTTATGTAGCTTATTTAATTCGATCCTCACAACCGCACCACAAGGCTGAGGCTCTGAACTCCGTGGAGGAAGAAACTTCCAAGGTCATAGGGATAGGTGACTTTCTCTGATCACACGTGGAACAGGCGGGATTCTAATCCAGTTCAGCCTGTCCTTTTGGGAATAACTTAAACCAGGTGATATTATGCATAAATCATGATCCTTCCTCCCCCAAAAGCAAGTTGTATCGATGGGGAGCCATGAGCAAGTATCTGGACCTGTTGTAAAAAAGCTGTTCATTGTAGAATTATTGAATCAAAACACCTGAATGGTACCATTCATTTCTCTGGGTTTCTTCCTCCTCTTGGAAAGGGGCATGTTTGGCCTGATCAAAGGGGCCTCACAAGTCACTGGTGCTTTCCCTCTCAACCCCCCACACTTTAAGCCTGCATGGTGTCCCGAGCAGACGTCATTAATCGATAACATATGGGACCTCAGGATCCTTCTCAACACAAAATTCTAGGCTGCTACTAACGTTATCCCTGCTTCCTTCCCAGCTCTGCTCTCAGAGGTTGCATGGCTGACAGCAGATTCCCCAGCCTCCACTCATTTGTTTGCCTCTTTCATAATTTTTACTGTATCAGCACTCTCCACCATCTCCATATATTTTACTTGATTGATTCACATTGATTCTTTTCTTTTTAACAACAACAAAAAATAACCTTTTTCCTCGGGAGAATATCTATGAAATAAGGGATTTAATGGGGTAGCAATATGATTTCTAATGCTTATTTAAAAGAAGCAACTAGTTATATAATTTCTATAAGGGTGTCCAGGAAGCACTCAGGGTCACCTTTGCAAGGTTTCTACCTTCCTGCGACACTGGCATGGTGGAAAGTCCGCAGATTTTGGGGTTAATGACACTAAATCTCATACTAGCTCCATGACTTTTGGTAAATCCTTTAATTTTCTGAGTCTCAGCTTCCTTTTCCATAAAATGGGGATAACATGACATTCTCTGATTTCTGTCCAGAGAATTCACATTCACTTAATGCAAAAGTGCATGCAAATCTTAGTCTTCGGTATACAGTAGATGTCCAATAATGGCAGCCATTGCGACTCTCTATAAGCAAACACACTGGGTCGCTGGAGTGCCAATACCCAGTCCAATTAGAATAGCCACTCCCATCACTGAAATAGAAGCTAGATCATGTCGGCTCAGATGCCTGGAAGCCCTGGGGTATAGCAGATCTGAGAGTACTGCAAGATGATCTTCTTCAGTGCAAATATTTACCCAGAGAAGGGAGATCTTTAAAGAATTTTGTTCTTCCTGTCCTCTCAGGGGAGTGTGGCATCCCTGTCAGGAAAACATGGCTTCAATGATAAGACTCCTTCAGAATTAGGGAGCCATCTTATTATTTTGATAACGGTCATTCCTAGGGCGCAGCACACCTGATTACATAAGTAGTTTTTCTTTCCTGCCTTGTCTCTGTTATTACTTCTGATGTTTTTCTTCTTCTGAGGGCTAGGAAGAAAGAAACACATCGTTCAAACACGAAAATGCCCCTAAAGTTAGGAGCGAGAGTAGAAATGACCACGTATCCTCTTCACACCCCGTGACCGGCCAGATGCCTGTGAAACTCCATCTTTATCCTCCAAGCCCAACCTAACTCACCTATTTTCTCAGTGGATTTTATGTTGATTCAAAGCAGCATGTGCCCTGAAAAAGCCACATTAGAGGACCTTGTCGTCCCAATCTGTTTATGAAAAGTAGTGACAGAGCGCTAACACTGAATCCTCCCACATCCTCCTACATGTTTTAGTCTGAGAGAAAGATGTCTTTGTTTATTTACTTAAAGAAGGAAGGGAGGGGAAGCAAAAGGAGTGGCAAATCACATGTGTTTTGAAAGATTTCAGTTTCCCTGGTGCTATCCTTCTGTGAACTGAAAAGGCTGGGTTGATGCTCTGGAGGAGGGAAAACTGGTGCAGTGTGTTTCCAAGTGGCCGGTGATCTCTCCTCCTCCTCCTCCTCCTCCTCCTCCTCCTCCCCCCCC
>JAGFMF010011478.1:3142402-3154540 GCA_019455555.1 Galemys pyrenaicus | reverse complement strand
CCTCCTCCTCCTCCTCCTCCTCCTCCTCCTCCTCCTCCTCCTCCTCCTCCTCCTCGTGCCCATATTTCTTTCTCTGGCGCCCCAACCAGCTGTCCTCAGCACCAGAGAGGGAGAAGCCGGAGCCCTCACGGATGGCTCTGGGACAAGATATAGGTCTGAGAGAGATTATTTCTGCCCTGCAAAAGGGAGGGAAATTCCTGATAAAAACAGGCAAGAACCAAAATCATGCCCGGAATGTAGGGAATTCACAGGGATGGCAAAGAAGATGAATAAAATGTCTGAAAAGGACACTGCAGGATGGGCAAGAACAAATCTCTCTCTCTGATTTTGCTCTTTCTGAAAAAGCGGAAGGAGCCTCCTCCTTACAGACAATGGTAGATACCTGGGCAGTCTCGGGCCTCCTGGCTTTGTGACCATGAACTTATACGCTCATGTTGTGTGTGTGTGCTTGTGTATGCAGAGCAATTAAAATGAAGACCGAAGACTGAACAAATCAATGTTTACAGATTCATAATAAGTTCCTTTCTATATATTTATTTATTTTCACTTTAGCCACTAAAGCAGCAACAGCAAACTTGCAGGGAGCAGTTGTTGCCAGAGGGTGAATCATGGCTATATTGATTTGATTATGTAAAAGCTCAGAGGAACCTAAAGCCAGATACAGAAATATCTCATAGCCCTGAACCCTATGGGACACACACTAGTAAAAAAGCAATCTTTATATTGTTCCTGATAAAAGCATCATTAGTTTCCTCATAGTGAAACCATTTCTCTGCTGATACAGTATATGGTTTTCTTTTTCTCTAGAATCCACTCAGACATAATTAACACTCAGTTACTAGACTTGAGGTTCCCTGGGGTGAGCCTCTCAAGTTGGGAGGGGGTGGGGGCTAGAGATGGGAAGAAAGACTGAGAGAAGACAGGGCAGGGGAGAACACAGGAGGGGGAGGGAGGAGAGAAGGGATAGGAGAGGGCGAGAGACAGAGGAGAGGGAACAGTATTGAATCGATCCATCTTTGGCCTTTCTGAGCATTCCCCCCACTTGCCTGTGCCTCACAGCGAGAGGAGCGTCAGCGCGGTGGCGCCCTCTGCTGGTCCTTCTGGTCATCCTCTCTTTACCCCTTGTTCTTTGCTTCTCCATCCCTTCCAGAGCTGGAAAACTGGACTGACACCTCTACAGGGTCAGACACCAGACAGACAAATGCCCACATTTGTGCTCACAGCTGGTGCTAAAACTGCAGCCCGCAACAACATTCTGTTTCCTTTTCCCTGTCTGCTTGTAGGCAGTGACTCCTTGAAAAGTCCTTGTGTAAACACTTCCTGGGGACAGAAGGACTGGCCTTGAATAGGATCTTAAAATTTTAAAGATTTGAATAAATGAAAACTGGAGGACTCTCCAAGGTCCCTAGTTTATGGCCAGATGGTTAATGTCTGTGAGCCACGAGGGTAAGTCCCGGTTGCCTACAGGGATGGGCATTGGGGGGATGGAGAGGCGGGCGGTATACCAGGGGACTCTGTGGTCCTCTCCAAATGTGCCTGAGCTTCATTAAAGGGAAGGGGAAATTGCCTCGCATACTGTCCTTCCTATGGGTTTCTACACAGATAATGGTCCTTTCAGGAAGAAACGTTTTGATTTTAGAATTCTCTATTTTTCTTTTCAGCTTCATTTCCCTTTGGTTCAAGGAGAGGAGTGATGAAAATTCCTCATAGGCAGGGAGGACCAGGTAATCCTGAGGCAAAATGAACCCAGATGTGGATATGAACTCACTAAGCTGGCAGAAACCAAGTCACCGTAGAAGTTTATTTGAGCACCTTCCATGTATATCACCAAGCCTAGGGGCGGGTGCACACACACATGTGTGCACACAGTGAGTATAAAAACACAAATGCATAAACACTTTCACACACAACCAGAACCACATGTGCACAGGCTTCCAAACACATATATACATAAGTCTTAATGTAATCCCATATGGACTGCATCTTATAACCTCAGCCTCACCTTCACCTGCCTACCTTCTCTGTCCCCCCAAAGCTGGTGCTTTTATAAAACTTAGAAAATCTCTTCTGGGTATCTTTGTCCTTCCCAGGAATCCCTACTCAGCGAGCAAAGTCTCGTGTTCTCACTAGCACCAGAACCCTGCCTGTTCATTAGTAAAGGCACATCACAGGGGATTACAATTAAAACTTCTGGAGAAACCTAAGGGGCAGAGAGCTCTGAGTCAGGCAGGCTTAGTGATTGAGAGCACAGATTCTGAGCCAGCAGGTGTGGGGGAGTCCCAACTCTATCATGTGCTAGCTCTGTACCTCAATTTCAATATCTCAATTTCCATAACAATAATACCTGTCTGATGGGCTTATTATCATGTTGCCATGAGTTCATATTCAGGATCGGCCTAGAATAGTACATGACATAATAACTACTATATAAATGTTTGTCAAATGAATGTGCAGATTTCAGGCAGTTTGTGTTATTATTATGAGTTATCCTGGGTAATCACAAGTAATCATGAATACTTCCTCTTTCCCTATCTCTCAGTAAGTAAAGGGAAGGAAAGAACATAAAGAAATGATGACCAGGTGGATACATCTTTCAAACATTCTATCTTAGGGATCCCTTTCCAGTATCTCACTGGTTATCTCTTAATTATATGTTATGATAGTATCGTAATCTATTTTGGACAACAGTTCCCTCATCTGCAAGATCTCAGCTCATTTCTAAAAGTCTTTACTATAGATTATTTAAAAATCAGACATAGGTTTTAAACCACATTTTAAATGCCTGTTTCCACTGATTTCTTTGGTTTCCTTCTTTTAAAAATTAGAGTTGTCAAAAAATAGAAGTCTTGCCTGCTTTCAATGCCCTTTCTGAAAAGGCAGAAAGTGGGGTGCTTGGGGTGTAAGTTGACCCATGAGCTTTAAAACACCAATGCCTGCATTAAGAATAAAACTATTAAAAGAACGGCAAAAACAATAAAGTTATTGTAATCACACACACGATTAGTGGGAAGCCTAATAATTTAGCATCTGTACAAAATGGCTTTCTTTAAATATTTGTTCAACATGTATGTGGGAGAGTGGGCAATAGGAGGTGAGGATGGCTGATAAAGTACAAGCCTCTTCTTTGCTCTCTGAATAAGAACTAAAGTTTGGCAATCAATTAGACCTGTCTGCCTTCCTTTGAGGTCAAAAGGACATGTAACTATTGTGAAGCCACAGTCCATTTTAAGCAATCTTCCTTTCAATATCCCAACCATACATACACTTCTGATAAATATACATTTCTCCATTTTCAGTGAGACCTAGCACCTAGTAGATGCTTTCGTGCTCTAAGAAGCAACGCCCCTGGAAGCTGCCCTCTGACCTTTCACTGAAGCTGGTTTTGATCAGCAGAGAAGTGTTTATCAGGTGCCTTTCTAGCCAGGGGTCAAGGGAGCCCCAAAGCACTATGTGCAGTGGTATCTGTCCTCTGGGAAGACCCTGAACTACTCTTTGAAGGTCTCCTCATTCCAGGAAGAGCCTGGAAGTCCGTTTCCACACTCAAACCCCAGAGCAAGCACAGTGGTTTCCATGGGAAAACATTCGTGGTTCTCTTTTGCCTTCTTAACTTTATATACCTAACCTTGTCATTATAATATGGGCTTTGAGAGCTGTAACATCATAGTGACTTTGTGCCTTCAAAGTAATAAATTATGCAGTGTTGTTTTAGAACAAAGTGGTGTTTTTCTGGGTTCTAATTCTTTAAAGATAAGTAATGTATATAATGTATTAATAATTAGTAACATCACCACTATAATCATACCTATTTGATGATGGTTAAGTGACCTAAGTAGCACTTCTGACAATCATGGGCTTCCAGTAAGTGCTCAGTAAATCTAGGTCATGTTTGTCAGAGCACTGGAGGAAGGTACCATAATGTCTGCTGTCTTCATGAATGTGTGCTTCTTAGAGGAATGGCCAGGTCCTTTTCAGAGATTCATCAGAACACGCATACACTCTGACTAAGTGCACAGCCAAAGAAATCTTCATCTTTCTGGTTCCATTACCAGAACTTGTTAGGATCATACAGTTCTTATATGTTACAGAGGTTCTTCCATGTTCTACCGGGCCTGTGTGACAGTTACAAAATATGACCGCAAATATTTTAATAATCCTTCCTTGAAGAGGGGACCCTAAATCCCTTAAATGTGAACTGTACTTAGCCACTATCTTCTAGTGAGTGTAGTGTGGAATAAGTGACAGTGTGTGACTTCCCAGATTAGAACGTGGAAGGCATAGGGGCTTTCTCTTTGTTCTTCCTCTTGGATCACTTGCTCTGGCCCTGGAGGACAAAGCTGCTGTGTTATGAGAACACTCAAGCAGTGCACAGCACAGTCCATGTGGTGAGGGAGAGGTTATCTGCCAGTGGGCATGTGTGTGAGTCATTATGGAAGGGAATCCTTCAGTCCCAGTCAAACCTTCCTATGCTAAGAAATTAAGTCAGAACTACCAAGTTACACTCCTGATATCTGGTCCATGGAAATGAGATAATTAGCATAGATGGCTTAAACTGCCAAATTTTGTTATGTGCTAATAGGTAGTTAATACATAACATTACTAAATGAAAAACACACATTGGGCATACTCTAAATAGTGGCATACTTTGAGTAGAAAACCAGAGGCAGAGATCAGGGGTGGTAATTACCTGTCAAATATTATGTCTTGGGGACAGAGAAAACATATCATCCCTCGTGAGGGTTGGTCAGGTTGTCCCTGAGCTGGAGTGGAGGAACCCTGGCTTCCTAGAGCAACCCTTAGGGAGAGAGTTGGACCTGGGCATCAGTAAGGTGGGGCAGTGGGGCACGCCTGCTATTGCTATGGACCCTACTGGTTGCTGTTCACTGATTGAAAAGCTGACCTAGAACTTGGCGAGTATCTGCAGTTCCCTGGAAAGTCAAAGTACATTAAAACACCAGCATTCAATCCAAAGTCCTGATTTATCTGGACTCTACTTCTTAATAGCAAGCTTTTGGAAAAACCATAGAATCTTTTCAATGCCTCAAATTCTCATCTGGAGGATGGGAACAATAAGAATATTTATCTTATCTGTTTTTTGTGCTGTTGATGAGATGAAATAAGATCATATATAAAGCATTTTGCAGACCACAGATCTGTGGTGCTACAGAAGTATTAGAGTTTTGTTTTTGTTTTTTTTTCCCCCCTACCATTCACATAAATAAGCAGTAATCTTGAAATCATGGCAACCCTCCATTGCCCTAGAGAAAAAAAATTGTTAAATTTGCATAAAAATAAATGAGACTACCTGGACATGTGTATCCCACAGAAATGATGTACATCTTATAAAATTTTAGACAGTAAAAAAAATTTATAAAAAAGTTGATTATGTGGTACCCTTTCAAATAGACCCATGGAAGGAAATCAACTCTTCTTGAACAAAGTGACTTTTGGTGAAATGAGACAGATGGAGAGGAGGGTATGATCTAAATATATGTCATGCCCCTATGCAGAGAATTTGAAATCCCCCCGGGATTTGGGATGTTTCTGCATGTAAAAGGGGGCTGAAATGGCTAACCCCTAGAAACCCAGCTTCATGGCTTGGTCTTCACTACATCCTCTCCCTGCCTCCCCTCCCTGTTTCCATCTCCACATGCTTCTACTTTGTCAGGCTAACCCCAGAAATATTGAAATGTGGTTTGAGAATCACAGCAGCCAGGAAGTTGAGAGAACAAGTTAAAACTATTTTCTTAACTCACGGCTTCTTTCCAGGAAATATAGCACTTACAATATATAGATAAATAGCTCAAGCCATTTAGATAATTTCACTTGTCCTTTCCCACTTGTCAAAGCATTTAGCTACAAGCATGATGGGCCCTATTTAAGTGAACAGATACCTCCGTCAGCTATAAACAGTAGCTGGTCTCAGAGGTTTTGTTCATAGAATTAGGTCACAGGCGATTCAGAAGATTCCCAACCAAGAAAATGATGAATTTCTCCTCAAAAAAACTGAAAATGCAAACACTTTGCTTTTTTGAATTAGACCCTTCATTTAAGGTTATTAGATATACCCCATCCTGGGACAGTTAGTTCTTAGTAATACGAGTTTTCAGACCACAGTCAATCAAGGTCAGCCCAAGCAGGCCACCTTCAGCTTCCAAAACTCGGAGACAGATTGCAGAGAGAAACTTTCAAGGTCTCTGCCTCTAAAAGTACCCACATCCACAGAAGTGTTCAGTACCCCAAATGTTTGTCGCCTCAGCTGGGCAGTTTCTAGGTAAGACCTGACAATGGAGTCTGGATGGGAGAACAAAAGAAGACAGAAATATCTCCAGGTGTTCGTGTTTACTCAGACTCATCACCTAAATGCAGCAAGAGTTGAAAACCTTCCCCCTGATTTGTCCATCATGTAATTTAGACTCTTCGTGCTAGGAGGAAGAGTTTTTTTTCCCTTTCTGAAAATAACTCTTAAGAAAAAGAGGGTTTATTGTGAAGATATATAGGGTCATGTATAGCTAACAGAAAATTGTTAATACTGGTAGTTTTAGGAACTTTATCTCTCTATCTACTGTCTTTCTATCATCTGTCTCCATGTTTCCCTCCCTCCCACCTTCTCAATCTATTTCATCCTGTGCATCTTTCTCTCTTGTCCCTTTGATGAACTATGTTCACCCTGTATCTCTTCTTTATCTCACTGTTCCTATCCCCTTGTGCTATCTGCTTCCTCATCTCACTCAGCATCTGTTCCTTCAAGGTCTGGTCTAGCTCTGCTCTACCGCATGCTAACCTTTTGACTTCAGCTCCACTGCTGGTGCTTATTCTTCTCTCCCAGTTTCAACAGAGTTCCGACTTGACACAGCTCATCTTTTAGAGGCCATGCAATGCCTTGTATCCCTGACAAGCTTGGTTTGGCTTCCTAAGGGGTCAGTGCCATATTAGTCTAATCAGTTGTGTTCGAGACAGGTCATGTGGTATAAAGTATGGCTGCCGAGGGCTGCCTTTCAAGCAAGAGCTTTAGGCAGAAAGGTACTGCTAAGAAGAGGCGTGGCCATTTCAGGTGGTCTTAGTGCTCTACCATAGTAACAGTGGTGATATATGTGACTAAGGTCGGGTGACTGGCCTCCAGGCAGACATTCAAATTTCCTTCATTTTCTCCATGTGAAAAAATTAAGATCCTGAAGTTTTCCTAAGCTAGGCTTTTTATCAGGTACCAATTATAAATTTATAGTGTTCCAATTATATGTATATACTGGGGCTGAACACAGGAGGATAGGGTCCTGGGCCCTGAGTCTATTCATAATTAACAACCAGGCATCCTAGTTCCTTGGCACTCTGAGAAAATCCAAGAGCTGTCTGAGAACACAGCTGCAGAGCTGAGAATTGGTGAGGCCTGATTTACTGATTTTGCTAAGCCTGATTATCATATACTCGGGATCAAGTTCCCTGTGTGTCACATAATAAACCCGTGGTTTAATTTGGAAACTCCTTGAAGCAGAGCATAGAGCAATGATGTCTCAAAGAAAAACAATTTTGTGACTGTCAGACACATGATGGAACGGGCCAAAGGACATGAAATCAGCTATGCAAATTGTGAGACGTAAGTCACACTTCTATTTGCACTGTGACAGTGTGAAAATTGGAATTATTTTTGGTCAATATAGAAAAAAATCAGTGACTATGTGCACTGTCTTATGAAGAAAACTGTTGTACTATGTCAAAATTACTGGTGACATGCCCCATAACACCCCTGTTCTTTTTTCTTACTGAACCTCTAACTCACAGACTACCAGAGCTGTTCAATTTGATATGTTAAGAATCAAACACAATGGAAATCTGCATGTAACTATGTAATAAACACCCACAGGTTGACAATGAAGACATAGTCAACATAACCTATTGATAAGCTATTGGTTTGAGTTTGCAAATTCATTTACAAAGGTGTAGGAAATTAAAGTGAATTAAAAAACAAATGGATCTGAATGTCAAATATATCAACATCTAACACGTACATTGGCTAAAAGATCCAGCCCACCATGTTAAAATATGTGTGTGGACTGGGAGCAGCACTAAGCATAGTGTTGCATTAAGAATATGAGCTCCCCTGGTGGCACAGTGGGTTAAGCAACACACTACGAAGCAAACCGCAGCCACTGCAGCACGAGTTCGATCCCTGCTGCCGGCCGGGGGGGCACCCACATGGCGCATCAGACCTCTCCTGCTGTGCCCGCTGCTCCCCTCAGCAGTGTACTTCTGTTGATCTGCCTGTTCTGCTCCCGCTCTCTGTGGTGAATCCTCTCACCCCCCACACCTCTGGCCTGTACCCCAGTGCTTGTATGCATAAATAAATAAATCTTTAAAAAAAAAAAAGAATATGAGCTCAGCAGATTAATATCTTCTGCCTATTACCTAACTCTTCTGATGTGACAATTTGCTTTAGAATTCTTGCAAGGATTTAATAAAACGGTGTCTATGAATTGTTTAGCATGGTATCTGGCACAAGATAATAATCTAACAATGGATAGCTTTTATTACTCAGTTTTCCTTTTAGAAAGAAAAACTACTCAAAGAGCAGCTTACCTCAAAAGTAAATTTCAAAAATTGGTAAATAAACATACCCCCTGACTGTTTTTAATCCCAGTCTCAGTCAATTAAAAATGCATCCATAACGCACCTGGAATCTTTATGGTAAAATCAGATCTTTCCCAGGCTGGCATATTTATCCTCAAAATGTTTCTCATTTGGCTACTCATGTTTGATGTTGAGTTGACAATAATGTATTCTTCTTTAGTCACCGATGGAAAGATAGGGATATCAGTTGTAGTAATAGCAATAGGAACAGCAATAATCTGTTTGATTACTGATTTGTACTGAAGAAAGCACACTGGCCTGTCTGTTTAGTATCTAAATTAACTCTTTTCCTCCAAATTCCTAAGGACAGAAGAGAAAGATTATCTATAGGCCTGGGTCAAAGCAGTGCACTGGAAGTAGATATTTTATTTGATGTTTCCTGTTTCATTTTTAAAATTCATGTGAGTTTTAAGTTCTATTGTGATAGGTATTTATTTAAAAAACAAAATGATGCTTGCTCTCTGTTTTTGCAAGTTGGACAGCAACCTAAACATCAATTCATCGGTTAAAAATGCTTTCAGGGCCTTCCCTGGTGGTGCAGTGGATTAAGCAACGCACTATGAAGCAAACCTCAGCACTGCAGCACAAGTTCAATACTTTCTGCCGGCCGGGGAGGCTACCCACATGGCAGGGCAGACCTCTACTGCCTCGCTTGCTGCAACCCTCAGCAGTGTATTTCAGTTAATCTGCCTGATCTGTCCCCCACTCTGACTCTGGTGAATCCTCTCACCCCCACACCTCTGGCCTGTACCCCAGTGCTTGTATGCATAAATAAATGAATCTTTAAAAAAAAAATTGCTTTCAACTACAAGTAATAGTGGATTAAGCCAGAAGTACCTGTGTTGTATGATTTCTTAATGTACTTAGTGCTTCACCTCTATTATCAAGGGCTGAGGTTTATTTACCATCTTAAATGTATTGGCTTTCTAGGATTTCCCTGTTTTAACAAGATTACAAAACAATCGTCACAGTCCAGGCATACTGCCCACACACCATGATCCTAAGAATAATGAAAACGAAGAGAAAAATTAGTTTAAAATATATATATATGTAAGTGTCTTTGGACAGAATTTTTTATGACCCTCCCTAGAGACTAGGAAGCAAATTCTGGCATAGGTGAATCGAGTTTCCATGACTTGTTTAGATTAATCATGATTCCTTCCCTGGAGCAGGGTCAATTGGGAACAAAGAGGTGGGAATGTCCACTGAATAGGCAAATAACGGGTGTCTGCCCCATTCAGTTAAAAACTGCATAGAGGTAGGAAGTACTGCTTTTTTCCCTCTTCAGGCATCAAAGAAGAAAGAGATCATATATTTTAGTCTGATGAAATCTATATAATCTCAATATCCCTACCCCTACCTGCTTCCTCCAAATCAGAAGGAATTAATATTCTATTTTTTTGAAAAAAAAGAAAAAATATTTCCCTTCCCAACAAGATTTTCTAGCACAGTGTAGTCTTAGAAGATTTTTAAGACTGAAAGACAATTCCAGGAGAAGATTCCTTTTTGGTGATAAAAGCTGCAGATTGAGGGAGGAGGTAATCTGCATACAATGGAAACTTTGAGTCTTTGAGGAAGAGGTTCAGATTAGGGGTCAAAGAAAGGTAGCTTTCCTGAGCCATGTTTTAGGCCCTGGGCTTGGTGGGGATGGGGACAACAGTGGTGACCTGCATTTGAAGGGCTCTGGGGAAAAGACCACTTATCCCAGGACTGTCTGAGCCAGGAGGCTGAGCCCACGACTGCCCTTAGCAGAGACTAAGGAACCACCTCCAGGTGCTTGCAGAGGGTTCTCATACACTGTTGTGGACTTCAAGGGCAACACCATTCTGAGGATGAATAGCTCCCTCTGTGGGCTTGGGGACAACACTTCCTGATCACTTCCAGAGGAGCATCAGATCCTAGAGGGTGACAATTCACACACCCAAAGCCCCAATCCACCACAGGACTCAGAATCAGCTTAAATGTTCCTTCTTTCCCTTTGATGGCCTGGAAATCTTCCACTACCTCTGTTCTTGACACTGGTGTGGGCTATTTGTACTAGACTTACCTAAACAGGTATTGAAAAACTCACATGCACTAATAGAAGGGCGCAAAGAGACTGCAAGTGAAATCAGCAGCCTCCAAAGAGGAGACCAAGGTGAAACCAGAACAGGTTGTACCTGTTGAAGCAGATAGTTATACAAACAAAAAAAAATTTAAAATTCTTAAAGTGAAACAAGATGATGTTTTACAGAAAAACCCAAGGACATAATAGTTTCTGGGGGAAGGGAAAACAACCAACACAAAAACTCTTAAGTGTTAAAATAAAGCAAAAACAATTGAATAATAGAACTGACCATGATCAATACTCAACTAGTGAGTTAGAAGATTAAAAGTGGACAAAATATTATACACTATAGAGCAAAACTACAGAAAAAATGACAATAATGAGTAAAACAATAAGACACATGGAAGACAGATCTAAGAAACCTAATGTGAAAATAATAGTTCAGAAGGAAAAAAGGAGAAGAGTTTGGAGAGAATCATCAAATGCATTTTGAAGAAAATTTCTCTAATCTAAAAACTAATTTGCATTTTCCTATCTCATGACTTACTAAGTACCAGGCAGATTTAAGAAAAGAAACAAATCTAGATATGTCTAAGTAATGTTTTTGAAATCGGAGGCTAAAGAGAGTATCATTTTCTGACAGTGAATAGAATGTGAGGAGAATAGGAAGAGTAGAATGAGACTGACATCTGATTTTCCTATTTAAATAAAGAATGATTATCTCAAAATTACCTACCAATACATTGGGAAACCACAAAAAGAAAAAAAAAAAGACATTTCCACACATGCAATCACTTTTCCAGATTTTTTCACTTTTTCTAAAGGAATTACTTTAAAATGTGTAAATCAAATAAAAATGAAATCAGAGTACAGAGTAATAATGGAGTGCAAAATTTAGGGTGCACCAAATGCAATCATGTAATAAAGTTTACAGTTAAAGCTAATTGGATAATAACCCATCTTACTGCTATTGACTACTTACTGTGTGTTAGGCATTTTTTTAAGTATGTTGTAGGTGTTACTTGCTTTTACTTTGCCCACATTGTAGGAGGAAAAATCACATTTTACTACAACTTTTCTTTTGATAATCTTATCCAAAGTCTTAGAGGCAGAATTTGAACTCAGATGGATGCCGGAGCCCAGACACGCCCCTCACCACTACAAGGCTCCCGGAAGTAGTCTTGCGGTAATGGGAGCATAAGTTATACTACAAGTGTTAAGAAAGAATATCTGAGAAGAAAGACATACTGTAACAAAAATTTAGTAACTAGTTGAAGTTAAAAGCCCATATCAATCAGACAATACAAAGAAATGGGGTCTGGGTTAGGAATAAGAATGGGGAAGCAAGAAGTCTCCTAGAAATCTTATGTTTTGATTTTTGTGCATGGTGAAAGGCAGTATTCTAGTTTCATTCTTTTGCATGTAGCAGTCCAGTTTGCCCAGCACCACTTATTGAACAGGCTGTCTTT
>JAGFMF010011478.1:3119762-3142065 GCA_019455555.1 Galemys pyrenaicus | reverse complement strand
TGCACTGGTGAGATGGTGATGGGGAATACATGGGGATTACAATTAATGGCAAGTATATGTAAATTTTAAAATATTTTAATAAAAAAAATAAAAAAAGAAATCTTATGTTTTCTGGAGGAAAAGGTAGGGGTAGAATTATTAATACTGGCATAGAAATAGAAGTTTAAATCTGACTGCCAAAAGTATGAATGTTTCTCTGAACAGGCTGTACCTGTTAAAATAAGATACATGGAAGAAACTCATATTACAGACTAGGAAAAAGATCAAAAATCTTCAACAAGATAAAAAATAGCAATAACGAAAAAAAAATCTGAAGTAAGATGGGAGGCATCAGAAAAAAAATGTCAGATGCCACAATTAACACGACTTTACTTTTCTCCTTAATAGAACAAGGTTGTTAAATAATTAGGTTAGGTTAGACAAAAAAAAAACAAAACAACAACAACAACAAAAAAACAAGCAGCAAAAATATTCCCTAAATTTAGTTAGGTGCTGTTTATAAGAGATATGCCTAACCCTAAAAGAAAACCAACGTTTGAAAGTGATGGAGAGCAGCAGCTGTGTCATCCAACTGCAAGCCAAAGGAAAGGAAGAATGTAGATATTAACATCAGAGAAAGTGAGCTATAAGGCAAGACTCAAAAATAGATAAAGAGAAACATTTTGAGTCATTGAAATCAGTAAAAGATAGCATACAAAAACTTTTAATTATATAGGAGTGATTTGATGAGACCATGAACATAGTGCAGAACTTGCACTCTCTCAAATTCCAGCAGATCAGCTTTGGTCCAGAAAATATATATAAAAGAACAGAATAATAACAAAATGTTTCCAGTATATGTGTGTATGAGTATTTTCATGTATGTGTTAAATATATGTACATATATCTATATGTGCACAAATATAATTTATGTTACAAAAAATTTTTTCCTCATATCTTTTTCCTCTTATATCTCATAACCATTAAAAAGTTGGTATGTGGGGCCTCCCTGGTGGCGCAGTGGGTTAAGCAACGCACTATGAAGCAAACTGCAGCCACTGCAGCCCGAGTTGGATCCCTGCTGTCGGCCAGGGTGGGGACCCACATGGTGCGGCAGACCTCTCCTGCCTGGCCCGCTACTCCCCTCAGCAGTGTACTTCAGTTGATCTGCCTGTTCTGCTCCCTGCTCTCTGTGGTGAATCCTCTCACCACCACCACCCCCCACACCTCTGGCCTGTACCCCAGTGCTTGTATGCATAAATAAATAAATCTTTAAAAAAAAAAGTTGGTATGTGCTTGGTCACAAATAAAATTATAAAAATAGGAAGGTTGGTTCATATAGGCTATGTTCTCTTATGATGAAAGAAAGCTAGAAACCAACAATAATAACAAAAGTAAACATAACAAAAAGGCAATCCAACAAAAGGCATTCATTCGGTAATCACAAGGAAAACCTTGAACAATTCTTGAATCAAAGAGAAAATCAAATTAAATGATAAATTATCCAGAAATTGGCAGGAAAATGATGCTTTGCAGAAAACAATTATAAGCAGTGAAAACTATATTCAAAAGAAACTGTATATGTTTGCTAATCAACAAAATTAAGAAAGTAAACTTAAGGAAACTTAAGGAAATAAAGGAAAAACAGAAAAAAAAACCCATAATGATATCAGAAGGGGAATTATATAAAAATAAAAGTTGGAATTGATTCATTTTAGAAATATAAAGAGCAAAGTATAAATGACTAGTAAAATCAAAGTGGGGCCTTTAAAAGACAAATAAACTGCACACCCCCTAGGCAGCCTAAGAAATAAAAAGAGAAAACACAAATACACAGCATAATGAGACTGAAAAAACACAGTCATAGATACCGAAAGAACTAAATTCATTTTAAGAGACAAATGCAATCACATCTCGTAGCTGCAGAAGTTGCCTTGGAAAATTTCAACTTAATACCTGCCTTGGATAAAGACTTCTTTGTCTCTAGGTCCTCAAAATCAGTCTATAAATGGATTTGTATTTCTACCAGAACGAAACATTTTAAAACTGCACTAAAACAAACCATAACAGGAATTTAAATAGAGTGTTGTAGGGATTTTACTACACATGTTCATACAACTCTGTTTTAAGTGACATCTGTCTTCTCTAGAGTTCCAAGTGTAATCAGATGCCCTGGGTCTTGCTTTAGGAGGGGAATCAACACATCATTTTCACACTCAGATCACAATGGCTGGGTCTCCTGCTCTAGTGCCTTGCCAGGAGCAGAGTGCCCTCAGAGATTCTCAGTTGTTTCTTGGAGGCCCTCAGAGATGCCTGCCGTCTCCCAACCTGTGACAGCAGCTGCCATGTGGAGCTGGTCTTGCTCTGTCTCTGTCATCCTGCCTCTTTGAGAAAACCAAGCTTTTCTGCTGCTGTTCTTGCAAGCCAGCCCTAAACCAACTTCTACTCTGAGGAGCCCTGCTGCTCCCCTCCCAATCCATGAACTTGGATACACTCTGCTGCTCTCGGCTCCACAGGGCAGATCTTTGACTCAGGTCTGATTACTCCCCTAATGTGGTGACCGGTTCAAGGATGGTCAGGCGACCCACCCAGAAGCCATGCAGAGCTATTTCTGCTGGGCATGGTGGGCAAGGAATTAGCATTCTTTCTCCTGAATTACTGGTAGTCATCTTGCTGCTACCTGGAGGCTGATTCTGAAACTTACTGGAAAGGAGCAGAGCCAAAAGAGGAAGACTATGACAACCAAATAGTCAACACCAACCATCCCTAAACTTTTTTCTCTCTCTCTCTTTTATTTTTTTAAAGATTTATTTATTTATGCATACAAGAACTGGGGTATAGTTCAGAGGTGGTGGGTGGGACAGTGAGAAGATTCACCAGAGACAGAGTAGGGAGCAGAACAGGCAGATGTACTGAAACACACTGCTGAGGGGAGCAGCGGGCGAGGCAGGAGAGGTCTGCCCTGCCATGTGGGTCAGCTCCCTGGCTGGGGATCAAACTCATGCTGCAATGACTGGTGATAGCTTTGTCTTTAACCCCTGTGCCGCCACAAAGACCCATTCCCGAACTTTTCAGTCACATGAACTAACAAATTCTTTAAGCCAGTTGAGTTGTCTCTAGTGCCAAGAATCCTGACTCGACTATTTGGTTGACTGAGTAGACTAAGAACTCTCCAGGTCCAGGAATTTCAGTCTTTTTTGAGCTGTTTACCTGTCTTTCCAGAAAAACTTATGACTAGCCCAGGAAGTGGCTACAATTCCATGCACCTTCTCTATATTGCTCCCAGAATCCCACTGCCAGCAAAAGTGCCTCCTCCCTTTCTCCTTTAGACCAACTCTTAGCAGAGCGCGCACACAGACAGGTGAGCCGGGCGCTGGGATGAGGGCGCCTGAGGAACAGCAGCTGGGCTCCACAGAGCTAGCCAAGGGGTCCTACTTCACCACATTCTCAGCCTGCATGACAAGAGATCTGTCCCTTGATCGCAAAAAAGCAAGTGCAAAGAAAATGACCTTAAAGAATAAAATGAAACAGATACAAGATCACTCCAAGTTAAGGTCAAATAATTTGGTGTAGGTGGCACATACACAACTTTAAGACCTTTAAAATTCTTCCTAACATTTAAAAATTTTCAACTCACTGACTCAGACTTTTTAAAGATTAATAAACCTTTACAAATCTGTTCTTGTCAACCATTTTAATAGATTTGTCCTGCAGCAGTCTTATCCCCACCCCCTCAAAATAAAACAAACCGAACAATAAATCAAGACCACTGAAATGAAATCCAGTCTCATCACAGAGCAACGGTTTTATGGGTGAAACGTGTGCTTGCTAATTTCAAGAACAAATTATTGTGCTTTATTTAGTGCAGTTCAATTTATACACTTTTAGCTACAGGAAATAAAAAATAAAGCCCATAGGCCAATGTTAATTCGGTCAATTTTTTCTTTCCTGAGTACACCGTGGTAGAAGGAGCTGGCTGACACCAAGCTGGAACACCTCTCTCTGCTCTCCTGCCCGAGAACAAACACAGCGCTCGGCTGGGAAGTCAGCTCCCCCACAGCAGCAGTAAAGCCTTCTAGACTTGCCTTCTTAATGGAACAGTGTATCTGCCTGGCAAAAGTGGAGTCAACAGTTAATAGAGTTAGGTCCTATTTAGTCACAGGGTTTGGGGGAAACCTGGCAAAATGAAACTCAGTATGAAAACTAATAGAGTGGAGTCAAAGATTACAAAATGGACGTCTCCATAAATATGCATTACTCATAAATAATTTGAGGCAATGAATGGAAGGCAATTCAATAGCCTTCAATCATTTCCTAATAAATACTCTTTAGATAGGGCAATGCTGAGTAAATACTAGGCCTCTGTTAAAGAGTCCTATTAAAAAACAAAGTAGCCAACCAGATGTTCGGGTGTATTTTATTGAGGGTATATCAGCAAGGTTTTCTAAGCATAACAACTTGTTTAGCCTCAGTGAAGAAGAACGTCTTCCTATATTGTAGCCACTGTGAAAGAGAAATGGAAGGAGCAGATGCTCTGACAGTCCAGAAGTGCTCTCCAACTCAGGTGAGTCTCTTGGAAGGACCTGAAGCCGGGGGACTTCAGTTACCAAAGAGGACATGGTTCCAGGCTCCACCCCACCCTAGCCAGCTCTCCTTGGGTGTCTCCTGAAGTCCAGAGGAGGTTTTCTTGTTTGTCAGGTTTTCTTGTTTGTCAGGTGGGAATGATTGTGCTTGTCCTGTGTCCTTCCCAGGGAAACGCTGAGACTTCCGTCAACTAACTGGTGAAAGTCTCTGCCGACTGTCTCGAAACAAAAATCACACCAACTGGGTCCCAAATCCACTCATTTTAGGTGAGGCGTTTAAACCTCCTGAGCTTCAGTCTACTCAGCTGTGAGATGGGGCAATGATAAAGCATCTCCTGCATGGCGGGGCAGGAGAGGTTTAGACAGCTGAACTCACGCAGAGCGTTTAGGCGATGATGATGCTCGGCCTTCGTGAGAGCACAGAGCACCTTAGAGCTTCACCTCTCCTCCTTGTCCTCCTTCTTCTTACCAGTATTATTATTACTATTGTCATCCAAGATGAGGAATCTCAGTCACAGAAAACATCAGAGATTTACTAAGTCACAATCCCATACAGAAATATGACTTCAGGTGACAGAGCTGCAGCGATGAAGTCACTTTCTGTGCCATATATGACACCTCAGACTGGCAGATTCCGGCCAGGTGCCCCCGGAATAGCATGGGCGGTGCTCTAAGGGGGAAAGGCACATCCAAGTGGAAACTGTGATTGCTTAAACTAAAGCTTGCCCCAGTCCCAGCCCAGAAGCCCCCAGGAGGGGCTATTACCTTCACGGCAAGGACTGGGCAGTACGGCCCAGATAAGAGTGAGCAGGAGACACCCTCCAGGAGGTGTGGCAGGAAGGAATGCAGGGAGGTCCCTGAACATTCTCAGAGAGAGGGAAAACAAGTGAAGCCCAGCTGCCCTATTGCTGACCCTGGACTGGGAAGACACCATAAAAAGTGTCACTCTGATTGATGAGGAGGTGATAAGGTGGGGAGTGATGCACCGTCTCCATTTCAAGGTTGGTGTGTGTTCTTAGGAGCATCCCTCCTAAGGGCCAGGCTTGTAAATCTCAGGCAGTGTTAGTATTATAAATTTGGGGTTGGTCGAAAGCATGACAGCTGCTTTATCTTCTAATGTGAGTATTCCATGTGCAGAGGCCAAAGAACTTTCTTAAGAGCATGGGAGTGTCCAGGCCTACCTCCCAGCCCACCCACTTGGCCAAGGTCTTTGACCTTTCACCTTCCAGGCCCAATATACCAGTCTCCCTATCTCCTTACCACCAGACTCCAGTCCTCTCCCGCTTTCTTAAAATCAATTGGGTGCCTATCACCATAGCTTCCTAAGGGAATATAATCAGGTATCATCCAGAGATGCCCAAGATTATGTGGAAGGGTCCAGAACACCAGATGTTTCTTTGCCTGTGGGCTGATGGCTTTCACACAGTTCCTGGCCTCTGGGGACCCTTCCTGGTGGCCGGACAAAGCACTGTGGTCCTTGCCATGCAGGTGGTGTGAAAACTAAAATGCTGGTTGAGAACGTCCTTGTTATTCTTGTCTCCTCCTTCTCCTGTGTCTTCTTCCTCTTGCCAATCCCTGCTGATTCTCCTCCCTTCCTTTCATGTGTCATTCTCCAAATGTGCTTTATTCCAGAAAGTTTCACAGATGGACAAGTTCTATTTCTTTCCTTTCTTTACTATTGTCACCCCAAACAACATAGTGCTAAGAAAATATTAAATTTTTTTTCTTAATTAGCTTGAAATTCAGGCTCTATTTTTAAGCTACATTGGCTGAAGCACCTTGTTTACAAAGAGGGAACATGATTTCTGAAACTCCTTACAGTGCTGATTTCCCAGGAGATTTTCAGAATCCACTCACTCTCTTCCCCTTGAGTGGGCCTCTCTGGACTTGAAGTCACTTTCCCAAAGGAAATTTACCTCAAACAACATAAAATCAAGGAAAGGCACCAAGAAATACATGAAGGGACATCAAGTCCTTTGGAACAAACCGGTTTAATGTTTACCAGGCCCTGCTTCTTAGAAAGGTGCATATCTGAAGAATCTCACCCAGACCTTGAACAGAAACCATGCAGAACGGCAGCAAGAAAACTTCTTTCCTTGACCTCAAGACCTTTTCAAAAAGACATTTCAATGACAAGGCTGTGTATCCGCAGCTCAGTGGGCTTCACTAGAGTCCAGGGTGATAGCTCAGAGATCCCACAATCAGAATTGATTGGGTTGATCTAATAAGTCACCCGCCTCTGAATTAACATCCCGTGGGAAATGAGATATTCCCTGGCTAATGTTCCATGTGTTAAATGTAGACCAAACCCACAATGCCATTCCTGATCACCGGGGAAGCAGGCAGAAATGCCAATCTTCTTTGGATGCTGGCAAATGTAACCAATACATCTGTCCCCGTTGGAGTGAAAGCATCCATGGCAGGTAGTATTATTGCACACAGAAACAACAACCCAAACCCCAAAGCAGCGAGAATTAACTTTGAACTTTGCAGTACACAGTATATCGCACTCACACAACCAATTAAAAAGGCATGTCATCTTGTTTGGAAAGCACCTATTGATTTCCCAGTTCATCAGATCAGGTTGATGTGTCGTTCAATGGTCTCGATGACATCATCAATATTTTTCTATTTAGAATAATGACTTATTTTATATGCCAACAGCTATAAAAAACAACCCACCTATATATATTTCTACCGACACCAGCTTAAGAGCCATCTGGTTTTCTCTCCTTAACATATGATATTGGTAATCTGGGGCAAGAGAAATGTTTTGGTCTTGTCATGAGACTCATTTAGAGACCACAGTAAATTTGTTTAGTTTAAAAACCAACCACTAAATCATATTTTCTCTATTAAAGGCTGATGCTCTCCACTGCATTTGGTGTCCAAATTACATTCATTTTAGAGTGAATTACATTCATCTCAGAAGCAGCTCCTAACTCCTCTCTCCTCTTGTCCAAGAAGGCAATATACTCACCAGCTGTGTGATCTTTGGCAAGTGACTTAATCTCTCGGAAACTCATTCCTCTCATTTATTAAATGGGCAAGAAATCATATTACCTCTTTTAATGCTCACAGATGCCTCACAATATTGGTACTATTATTAATCCCATTTTACAGATGGAAACTGAGGCACAGAGAGGCTAAGTAACTGGCCCCAGAATAGTACAGTGGCATGTGATAAAAACACAATATCTGACCACAAATATTTATAACCAATTACACATCCTTTGTGGGGCTAGGTGGAGATTCAGTAACATAGTCAAACACCAAAATACCCAGTCGGGTACTGAGGGAGCAGGATGGTAGGGTGTTCAGGGTTGTGCCACATGAGTTCTAGCCCCAACTTTAGCACTTAGTGCTTCTGTCACCTTGGGCAGATGACTAACCTTTATTGCTTCAGTAGTCTCCTAAAATGGCAGTGATAGGCATGGCGCCTGCCTTGTAAGATGGTGGTGGGGAGGATAAAGTAGCCTGCAGCGAGTGTGTAAGTAAACTTACACAGGGTTCCTGCTCAATAAGATTGCATGAGTGTTATTAGGTGCTCCATAAATGTTATGTTCTCTCAACATGTGTTCTTAAGGCACTCAGTGTCACTCAAATTCCTTTAACATACATTCCATCTCAATCTATGATCAGGATGAAAAATTTAGTACCATCATGGCCTTGCAGGAAGCTTCTTGCTGGAAGAAATTCTCTTTTCCCATCAAGAAAACAGCGCTAAGGAACTAGGAAGAAGAGCTAGGTGTTGACTCCACATTTTTCCTCTCTGTTGAAAAGATCCATCGTTAATGTCTGCAAACCAAAGTACCGAAAAACGGATGGTGCTGCTGAAGGGTGGTGACAAAGTCCAAATTGAAAGTGGGAAAAGTTGGAGTGAGGCCGATGGGACCAGATATCTGATGCGACGTGATCAGCTGTGTGACTGCAGGTTTGTCTGTCATGGTGTTTTGTTTGGTTTTCTTCTCTGGAATCTAATGTTAATTCTATTTCAACTCATGGTGTGAATAAAGTGGAACTCATTGAAGGTAAGTTGCCAACAGATATCAGTTCCCTTCTTTCTATCACCCCCCACTAAATTAATCTCGGGAAAGAGCGATTAGGGGTCTGTTCATTTTCCAAGTCAGGACTGTTTTTCCTTCTTAATCAGTCAGTAAGAATGGAGTTTGTCTTAAGGAACTCTAATCATGGAGAATTTGAACATCTTACTGAGGCATGGGGGATGATGTTAGAAAGTAGTCCTTACAATCTTTTCAAGAACATGGCCAATCTAACCAGGCCAAAAATTAAGATAGAAACAACCATTTACCAGCTGGGGAAATCTAACGGCTGTGACGTTATGAGCAGATCAGTGAGGGGCTACCCAGAGGGGACCCAGGTAGCAACTGGCAGTTGAACGACTGAGGGTATTTGCTGCATTTTTCTGTAGCTTTACTTTTCTACTTGGCAAACCTCTCTACCTTATTCTTTTCTTCCCCTCTGCAAGTCTCTACCTCAACAATTCAGCATTTGCCTCTATAAACATAAACCCTGCTCTTCTTTTCTCTCCGATTAAGTAAGGGGGGAAACGAAGCCAGGAACCTGCAGTCTTGGGAAAGGCATCTTGAGGAAGAAACTGAAACAGAAGACTGTGCTAGCTCCTTAACCCTGTCACTAAGGAGCCAGTTCATCCTGGGCAAGTCACCTCATCTCTCTGGGCATCAACACCCTTCTCTATATAGACGGGAGATTCGAACAGCCCAGTGGTCTTCATCCTGTGTCACACAGAGCCTGGAGTCTCATGGCAGTGCCACTGGAGCTCCCACAGGACCCTGAGACAGAAGCCAAAATCAAAAGTTTATGGTTAGCTTGAAGATGAGTTTTTCTAGACCCCGTACAATGGTTTTATTTTCCTTAAATATTGAATTAGTAGCAAAACTCTCAAAATCAGGTTTTAATATTACCAGGCTTTATTTTTATAGCAGTTTAAGTTTATAAAAAATTGAGCAGGAAGTACAGGTTTCCCAAATACTCACTTTCTCCTCCCACCTTGCTCCTTCCTCAGTTCTGTTTATTATAAGTCTCTTGCAGTAATCAGTTTACTATTCTTATTATAATTGATGAAACAATATTGCTATATTATTATTAACTACTGTTTACATTGGTGTTCACTAGTCGTGTTATATGTTTTATGGGTTTTGCAAATGCATGATGTCATGTGTCCACTTACAGAATAGTTTAAATGCTCTAAAATCCCCTGTTCTCTGCCCATTTGTTAGTGTGCAACCAAGGAGTACCCAGAGACCCCAAATTGTTAAAGGGTACATGCTCAAAAAAGAGTCTGGCCATCTGCTGCACAAAGGCCAATGAAGCAGATTCTTAGTATGAAAGATCCTTAATAGAATTAATGTGCAGACAAGAGAAGAAAGGATTTTTTTAAAAGATTTACTTATTTATGCATACAAGAGCTGGGATACAGACCAGAAGCATGGGCAGGAAGGTAAGAGGATTCACCAGAGACAGAGTGGGGGCAGAACAGGCAGATCGACTGAGATACACTGCTGAGGGGAGAAGCAGGCGAGGCAGGAGAGGTCTGCTGTGCCATGTGGGTCCCCTCCCTGCCTGGGGATCAAACTCACACTGCAGTGACTACAGAAGCCCCACAGTGCAGTGCTCAACCCCCTGTGCCACCAGGGAGGCCCCAGAAAGGATATTTCTAATAAAACTAAAAAAATAATCTCTCCCCTTATAGGCAATCAGGTTTCACCTGAAGTGGGGTCACTGAGACCCAAAATTTGGTCTTAAATCTAAGATACCTTCTGGTAGGAACCCACAAGGAATGGGCTAGGCAGATCCCAGAGTACTGGGATATAAGGAAAAATCCAACATTCAAAATGAAGCACATAACCCAAAACAAAGTCAAGATTATGATTGCCATTGTCTCTGCCAAGGACCAGGAACAGCCTCCCATGTGTCTCTTCCAAGTACCTCTTTCAAGTATCTCTACATGTCTCTCCTCCAAATCTCCTTCACAGCAGTACCAGGATCAAGTCAGGCCGCAAAAGCAAGAAAGAGAGACAGGCCCACTTGCCTTCCATGTTATAAAGGTTCACCTGGCTGCTCAGCTATTCCCCTCGCTCCCAGTAGTGTCCCTGATCAGGAAGTCTAGTCCATGGCATGCTGGAACTGATAATCCAAGGTGGTTACATGTAAGTGGGGGCAGGGAAAACGGTGCCTATTTATGCTCCTCCCTCCCACATTCATCTGTACCTCCCTTCTACCCTTTGATGACCACCTTCTTACAATCTCTATAGCTTTGTCTTTCCAGATTTCAGAGAGTTGGAATCATATAGCATATAACATTTTGAGAGTGACATATTCGAGTTGGCAGTATGCATTTAAGCTTTCTCTATGTCCCACCTGACCCCATAGCTTTATGACTCATTTGTTTTTGGCCTATGGATGTATCACAGTTTATTCATTCACTTGCTGAAGGGCTTCTTGGTTGTAAGTTTTTGTTGGACATACATTTTCAAACTCACTTGTGTAAATACCATGAAGTATGATTGCTGGAGCATATATTGAGACTGTGTTCAACTTTGCAAGAAATCTTCTGGATTTTCAGGTTTTGCACCATTTTGCCTCTGCACCAGCAGTGAAATAAACTGTTGTTCCACATCCACCCAAGTATTCGGTGTTTTTGGTACTTTGGATTTTAGTCATTCTAATAGTAAGTGTAGTGGTATCTGCTTGTTGTTTTAATTGGCAACCTCATAGGTCAAAGTTTCTTTCATATGCTTATTTGTCATGAATATCTTCTTTAGTAAGGTTCAGATACTTTACCCATTTTAATTGGGTTGTTTGTTTTCTTATTGTTGAGTTCTTTGTATATTTTGGATTTGAGTCTTTTTATTCCATATGTGTTTTACAAGTATTTTCTCCCAGTCTGTGGTTTGTCTTTTTATTCTTTTAACAGTGTCCTTTATGGAGCAGAAGTTTTAGAAATTCAGAGTTGTCGTGAAATAATCAATCTAGTGTTCTGACTTCCTTTGGGAGTAGAAAATCTGGTAACTCTGGGAGTCATTCCTGCAGGCCTGAAATTGAGACATCCCCAGTAAAAGAAACTTTGAACTGGTAGGCTGAGTTGCCTCGAGTCCTATTTGCACAGGAGGACTGAATGATGGAATGGTGAAACTTGTCCAAACTATTTGACTCACCACTCTTACTGAGAGGCGCCATGCTAGATAAAAAGCATAAGAGCCTGACTAATGATCATCTCACAATTTCCTGGAGGAAAAAAGCTGAGAACACACATGTGCATTGGAATGTAACCTGTCTGCACATGCTAGGACACAGCTCAACCCAGAACAAGCTATAAGGTTGCTCTCCTCCTTCCTACCTCATGGAATTACCCTTTAGAGCTCAGTTCATCACTTCCTTTCCGGAGCCACGCTAATTCTTCCCAGAGCTGGTTCCCCCATGCATGAATCTCTAACAAAGCTTTGCTGGTTCAGCTACATCTAGTACTCTGTGGTGACTTCTTTTCCTAGAGGGCAAAGGACACACTCTTTTGGGTTGGGGCCTGTAACAAAACCATCCAGTGATGGCCTCTTTCAATGAGATGATCTCTCCAGTTAACCAGAGATGTAACCAATCCACTTCACTCAGCTCCATGACCTGCCTTGATTGGTTTGACCTAGAGGAAGTTGCACCTTTATCTGTTTTCTGCATTGGGTTCTACATAAGTTTACTTTCTAGATAATCATCTAGTGCTTAAAAAGAGAAGTTTAGATATGACTGGCTTAGATGATCTTCCTGCCCCATCATATCAGGCCTTCCCATTCATTGTCACATTTGACTTGAATGCAAGAAAATGTAACTTCAAAAGTGCTCTCTGTGTGGCATCTTCAATTAGCCTGTTGTGCCTGCTCCAGTCCATACCACCGAGCATCACACCTATAGAAGGTCACCAGGACACACCACTGTGCCCACTGGAAATGCCCCACATCAATCTTTGTGTGGAGTCTCCTTCTGCATAGAGATGGGTTGCATAGTCATCTTAAGAGACATTCAATTTTCATTTTTCTAGAATGTTGTCTTTCTTTGTCAGATGTTGTAGACACGGTAGAATGCTAAAAGCAAAAGGAAACCTACCGTAAGTCCCAAAACCCTGCTCCAGTCTTCCCTTGACCCCCATGATGCCTTTATAAAAGTTCCCCTTAAAGGTAGCACCATCAGCAGCCCCTTAAGCAGCCGTCTTTACCAGATCTTAACTGAGCTCTAAAATAAGGCTAGTCTCACCCCTTGCCTAACACTCCCAGATCTGGTCCCAGAAGCTTCTATCCTAACTTCTCAGACTCCACAGTATTTCTTCTTCTAGTTTCTGGTAACCTGTACCTCTTACCCCACTGCCTTCTTACCCACTGTTATCTAGGACTACAGATACTCACCATTCCCTTTCCCTGGTGCTACCGCACTGCCAGCTTTTGACCTCAGTTCTGTTTTCATCTCCTGTCCTTTGGTTTACCTTTTGTAGGGCACTTCTTTCTGCAGTCTTTCTCCTGGATTGGAAGCTACTTAGTTTCTGCTCTCCAGGGAAATTGTTAAGGCACAAATTAAAGTTGAAATAGGGTGTTGGGGGTGGGGACATGGTGAAGAACAATTAATAATGGGTCTAAAAAGGCAGAGCAACAGTTCCTAGGTGCTTCCAGTTGGTTCATGTGTGGTCTAGTGGAGAAAGCAGAAACTCCGTCATAGGGCATGTGTTTTGGAAGATCTTTGCCACATTGGCACCCGAAATAAATGTGGCTTAAATAGTACCTAAACACTAATAATCCCCCAGTTTGTATCTCCAGGTCTGAATTTCCTCTTACATTGGAGGATCAAATTCCACCTGTCTTTTAGACATTTCTATCTGGATGCTTTGACAGTCATCCCAAACTCAATATATCCAAAACCAACTCTTAACTTAACCCCAAAACCTGTCCTTAATCCAGGTTTTGGTAAATGATAAGTATATTCACCATTTTTTTTAGTATTTTAGCCAAAAATATTGGTTGTCTCTGACTATTTTTTTACTCTCACGCCTAAGATTTTTATAGGAAGTCTTTCTAGCTTTACATTTAAATATATTCACAGTGTATACTTCTAACCATCTCTCTTCCTGTCATTCTAGCCTCTGTCATCATTCTTTATTAATCAAATTATTAAAATTCCTCCCTAACTTGTTACCTTACTTCCACCCCTGGCCCTACAGGTGATTTTTCAAGCCAATGTTCACAGCAATGTTCAGAGAAAACATAAGTCGGATCATATCACCTCTCCTCTCAAACCTTCTGTGATAGACTCCTAGTTGTTCTCCAGCATCCATTTTCCTTTTCTTCCTTTAATAACAGACCATCCAGAATTTATCTGCACAATAACTGAAGACTATTTTCCAACCTCTGTTGCACTTGGTCTGCACATGTGATTAGAGTCATGTGTCTAGGCCAGAGTCATGGACCATTAGCATAAGTAACTTGTACGACACTGAGACCATGCTTCCTTTCCTCTCCCTCTTGCTGCTAAGTCATTCTCTGTTTATGACACCCTAGGGATGGTTGCACATGGACACCCTCACAGTTCTGGACTTCTTACCCCTGGCTATTACCGCATCAAAATTGGTTACAACATTGCATAGAAATTGAAAGTGTGTCCCAGCTCTATACCTTCTAAAGCCATGCTTTTGCAATTAGAATCAAATTTAAAATCTTCCCAAGACCCACAAAGCCTTGTGGGTCCTTGAATAATTCTCTGGCTCCTTGTCCTTTGTTCTCTTATTCTCTGTGCTCTCTCCAGCACTAAGAATACTCTGCCTCCCGGTTCTGCTGACGTGCCACCTCATTGGGGAGCCCTACCCTGGCCATGTGCTTACACCTCTCACCCTGCTTTAATTTTTTATTGCTTTTATTACTTAGTGCATAGCTATTTGCTTGTGTGTTGTCTGTGTACCCTGCCCTACAATAAGAGACCTCCCCAAGAAAGGGATCTTTACTCCTTGCTTCAAACCTGTAATAAACACTCCAAAATATTTATTGGATGAATGAATGAACAAGGTTTTGTTTTCCCATCAGAAAAATGGAGATAGTAATTTCTGCCATCAAGGTTTGTGGTGAGAGTGAGATGACACGATGCCAGTGGTTTTGAGTGGCGTCTGGTACTTGGTAGAGACATTAACTACCAATTTGAGAGACTAGCTCTTGTCACTTCTTGTTCAGCCTGGGGGCTGTGTTTTAGCAGGATGTTGTCTTAGTTAAACCTAAAATTTTCCCCCTGACTCAGCAAAGTTCCTTTCAGTTAACACTTTCTGTCTTGTAGCTCTGTGTCTATTCATTTCTTCCTCCCCATCTCTCATGTTTGTCCCCGTTCTCCAGCAATATCAATTTATTGGCTGTCATTGATCCAGACATCTTTGAAACTGGCGTTCCTGTTTCTCATCATCATTATGCTCATATCCAAGCCTGGAACTTTTAGAAACAAGAGCCATCCTCAAGACAACCTCGAGGGACACTCCCTGCTGACCATCTCTTTCAAGTTGACGGAAGGAAAGTGTATTGTGTCTTGTATTTCTCCAACTTGAACATATTCATGCTGATTTAGCACAAATTTCCCATAAAAAAGCTGACCTCCAGGCAGCAGAGACTGAACTTGGGAAGTTTTATCCCAAAAGGAGAATTTGTTGTAAAGTTATGAGTGGCTGAGATGTGAGGGGCTGGCACTGCTGGAGTGGGGTTCAATGGCAGCAGCTTTACAACTCCTGCAATGCATTTCCTTCTGGAATGCTCAGCTACTCCCTCATGCAGCACCCTACCCCATGACCTTCAGCCCCAAAGCACCCAAAGCAGACTTACCATGTTCATCCACCAAGAAAGATGATTAGGACTGTTACCAACAAAAGCTACTTCCCATGGTAAAAAGTGGCTCTTCCATCAAATTTTCCCTGCATGGTCACTGAAAATGACAATTCATTTCTTCTCTACCTGCCAAATGCTGTCCCCAGATGTACACACATGTATACCATTGAAGTTAAGGAGGCTCCACACACATTTGAGGTCTCTTCTCATTGTCAAGAAAGTGAAGCCATGAAGAAAGCTCTAGAACAGGCTTGTGAGTTATGTGTATGTGGAGTGGGGTGTATGTGTGGACATGCATGGATGAAGGATTCTCACCAAACCCTAAAACTCATTTTTGTGTCTTCAGAATTTAAAAACAACCAAGCTGACTGTCTTGGAAATCCTCTGATATTTATGCTCAGGTGTAAGAGTAAAGATGATGCAAAAGTTTTATCAGCAACTGTCAAACATACAAAAGCATCTGATCTGCATGTCAGGAGACAGAAAACACAGGAGGTGTTGACAAAATATGCAGGGGTTGAGGCCACAGGCCTGTGTTGAAATCCAGGCCCCGTCACCTCCTAGTTCTGTGAAGAGTTTCCTTGATTTCTCCTAATAAGCACCAGCTGTCACGGCTTCCTGCATTTCGAGCCTTGTAAAATGGACACTGATAAGTTGTTAGTGTGGGCATGTCATAAGTGCTCAAACAGTGGCCATCATATTTCAGACAGAGGCTGGAGGACATAGCCAACTGCTCCCTTCAACAACTCATCCGCCTCTCATTCCACGACTAAGCGGTAAGGACTGCTGTCTGTACTCCAAGTCCTGCCCATTCACAAGGCTGGGAACTCTTTCCTCCACCTCAGTCTGGAAGTACCTGGAGTCCCCAGGCAGCAGCTCATGCAGGTTGGCTTCAAACCATTCTCATGAGCAGCCTTGGATTCTATTCCTGCTTCCACTCGGGCTAGCCTTTGTAAATTTTGTCCAGGCTTAAACGTGACATGTCATGATAGATACTCATCTGCCATCTTCACAAAGGTGTTAAACCCAAGTAAAATAAATGTAATAGATAACCTTCTAATATCCTGCTCCTTTCATGCACAGCTTGGTGTGTGGTGAAACTTTGCTGTGCAATGATTTGAATAAGATCTTCCTCTTCCATCACAGACTGTCAATTCTGTGCGGCTTATTTTGCTCCATGTACCATACTATGGCAGAGTGATTAGGACATAGTGGGCCTTCTATAAATATTTGCTACATAAATACAAGAAGTAGAATGTAAAAGTACTTTGAAAACTGCAAAGTGTGTATTAATGTCAGAAACTATTATTATTATGGGACATCATGCAAATACCAAGTGATTGGTTTCTGGGTTGCCTGTTCAACCAATTTATACAAGTATTTTAAAACTTTCCACTATAAGGTTTTTAGGCATAGCATTTCAGACTAAATGGGTATGATGTTTTTAATAATTTCTATAGAAATTTAGCATGGGGCCCTGATTCAGGAGTATAAAATCCTGTATTTACTATTGCTTCTTTGGAAAAATAGATGTTCCTTTTGGCTGGGCTTGCTTATATGAGGACTATCTAGATTTTTTCTTTATATATTCATTTATTAATTCACTTATACATTTTAAATTCCTATTTTGCACACTACTATTAAGTATGGAGGACACAGTGATAAACATGGCCAATGAATTTGTATTCAGCTAAGGAAATCCAACTCATAAATGAGATCACAAAAATGTGATATGAACTTTTACAAGGTGTGATGGGGGTACAGAAGGCAAAGCATGTAGCTTGGAAAGGGTGAAAGAGGCCTTTCAGAGAAGATATTTGAAGGATGAATACAGGTTTTCCATGTGAAGTAGATACAGAAGATGTACTTTAGGAAGCAGAAAAAGTATGAGATTTGACAAGTAAAGGAAGCTGAATAACTGAAAGGATAACTGAGGTCATGAAAGTAATAAGCTTAAATTATCTGGCACCTTGTATTTTAACTTCAGGGATATTTTCCAATGGAGGTGGGTACAGTGAGTTTCTTTGAACAATTTGCTACCTAAGTGGCCAAAAATGACACCTGGAATGGTCAAAATTGGGGGAAAGGCCTTACCAAAAGAATATCAGGGAAGAAGCTTTAACTAATTCACAAGAAAACTTACACTTCCACATTTATTGCCAATACTATTTACAATAACCAAGTTGTAAACAACCTAAGTGCCCAAGAACACATTAATGGATCAAAAAGTTGTGATATATATACACAATGGAATACTAGTCAGGGGTTAAAAAAGATAAACCCATGTAGTCTGTAGCAACATGGATGGAGCTGGAAGGGAGTCTACTAAGTGAAATGAGTCAGAAGAAGAATGACAATACTGAATGGTGTCATTCACATGTGGAATACAAAACAAACAAACAAAGGATTAGACAAAGGAAAACTTTAAAACCAACCCTGAACACAGACCACAGAACTGAAGCTTTCAGAGAGTGAGGGGAGAGAACAGGTGAGGACAGGGTGGGAGGGAGCACAAATGGACTTTGGTAGAGGACTATAGGTGATTTGGTGGTGGATGACTATGGCAATGACGCCTGAAGGGGGAGATCCTATCCTTCCAAAAACACTAGCAAGTATGTAAGTCAATGGCACCTCAATTAGGTACCTCAGTGGTACCTCAATAAAAGGAGAAAGGAGGAGCATAAAAAATAACCTCAATGTTTCTTAATCCAAGTTGGAGATGCCAAATACTAGAGGACTTAATCTTTGAATGTCACAAAGATGCTCCAAAGAATGAATAAAGCTGATGGACATTTTTGCACTTTCTAGGAAGCACAAAGGCACTTTGGTTCAAAGCCGGGGACATTGTTAAAGACAACATTATTCTTCCAGAAAGCCAAACCGAGTGCTTTTGAAAGGTTCCGACTCCATTCTGAATGCTTTGCAATCTATGAATTTAAAATAATTTTCGGAGCTGGGACAATGACACAAACATCCACACACACAAGCTGCTGTGGATAAAGTTGGGCTGCTACTGTAGTTGAGCTGAAAAGTGCTGTTGCAGGGTGTTTTCATTTAAAAAAAATCTTCTTATTATTTTTTAAAGAATTCTTGCTATAAATAAAAAAATTATTATTATTCAAGTGCATGCTGAAACTGAATCATGCCATTCTTACATAATTTTTCATTGGATTGTTGCAACCCATAAAGAAATCCAATTAAATTTCCCTTGCAGGCACAGGCCTCCATTCAGGGGGCCTTGAAAAAGCTGGTTTGTTGTATTGTATGGCAGGTCGATGAATCGAGAGGTAGAGAGGGCTTGTCCCGTTTCTTGTCCTGTGTGACATGATGTGAAGAGAGTCTGCCAGCGATGTTTCAAAGAGCTGCATTATCAGACAACATAAAGGCCCTCCGCCGACCTTTCTGCAGCTGTACCACAGAATATGCACACGCCACTGTCTCCATCCAATGAACAGTTTTGAACGCTGTGTGGTTAACATCCTGCTTTTCTGGATCTCGTGAGCATTCACCATCATTATCCCAGACATCGGACCAAGGTTAAGGGGAGAGTGAGCCAGAGATAAGATAATGCTTTTGAAGACATTTTAAAGGGAATGTCTTGGAAACCAGACTACACAAACATGTGTTTTCATTACCTAAAATGAAGGCTGAAGCCAACGTGTCATAGAATTATATTATTTTTACATTAATCTGTTTCTCGGTTGCTATCTGGATTGTTTATGCCTTTTTCTTTCATTGATTTATATATCATGTGGGGAATCTCAATTATTTCCAGACATACAGGATTTTTGTTTTTAAATACAAATTCTGCAAGAGCAGAAACACATACACATATACTTTTTTTTCCTTATCTTCCCTCTAGTATAGAAAAATCTCCTCTAAACTTCTACCATGTAACCGAAACTGCAAGATGTCAACCAAGATGTAGAATTCCATCATCTTGCTATCTATTATACCAGATGTGGAGAAGAACTAAGTTTAGAGTCAAAACAAAGAGAAAAACACTGATAGGCATGAGGGAGAAAGATACCACTTTGTATTCCTCACCCAACTGCTACCTCAAAATGATTTTACATTCTCCCACTGCCTTTTCGTTTGTGTGTGTGTGTGTTACTTTTCAGTATTTCAAAAAATTAACAATTGTTTAATTCTTTTTACCAACATTTTCTACCAAACATAACATGAGATATTTATTTCACTAAATCAGGGGTTTCTAGGACAAGGATGGTCATTTAACTCTGCCTTTCCTCTCTTATTCTCTACCCCTTCTCAGTCTCTCTCTCTCTCTCTTTCTGTCCATCCCTCAGAACAGGCATATCTCACAATCACATTTTCAAAGTAATTCACTTACATTTTCCCTGTGCAAGGAATGCAGCCTTGTGTGTGTCTGGCTTCAACACAAAGCAATGATTTGATTGGTGACAAGATACATAGGCAGATATAATTGCTTTATGTAAAAAGCAGGGAGCAAAGCAAGCGTGAGTGTTGGTCTGCGCTTAATAATTGGGAAACCACGTCAGGCTTTCCCAGATCTAGTGTTTGCAAATTAGTTATGTGTCAGAAATGTTTCTTTAAATTTGGAGTTCTGAAGCGAGTGCTAGTGTTGATCACCCTTCTTCCCAGGGGGGTCTAGTTGGAGGAGCAGGGCTGCTGTAGCCCATAGACAATGTAGAGTGCTCTCATCTTGGGTTTCTGAATTTCCTACCACAGACAATTTCCCTTTTTTTCTTTCTTTCTTTTTTTTTTTTTAAAGCACAGTTCTCTGAACCTGAGAGTATCTGAGAGAAATGTAATTGGAAAAGTTCCTCACATGCAAACCTTATAAGACCCAACTAAGATGTCTGTCCGTGCTAGATGTGTGCATGCATGTGTGGCTTTTCTTCAGAGGAACCCTAAATTGGTCTTTAGATCAGAAGTAAACCCGCCTCACACATCAGCCCTTAATTGGACACAGACTCTCTCCCACAAACTGACCCAAAGTCCCCCAGAAACCAATCCTGATGAACTATCAAATTTGCCCAGTCCTCGAGGGTCACAACCGCAAATCAGCCTTTTGCTGAATTTGGCCCATGCTTTGGGTTTTCAGTGAAACTTGAGCTCAGGGAAGAGCTCTGAACTTCAAATTGAGCTATGAATGCTTCCTCCAAGATGCAAGTTTTGCTCTCTTTACCAGGACCTCGAGACACACACACACACACTCACACAAACACACACATATGCCCCAAAGTTACAATTTTACTAAATGGATGACTTCAAAAGGAATTGGGTTTCAATAACTTTATCTTATCCTTGAGAAGAACCGTAACTAACTTTTAACTAAATATTTTCCTCAGAAAACCAAGTCACATACAGAGAGCTTATTAGAAGTTTAAAAAAATAGATAAAGGTTCAAATATTGTTTTTTTTTGTTTGTTTTTTGAAATGTGAAGATTTCATTTTCAACAAATAGCATTTATAAGACATCCGCCAGTGGTAGGGGAAATGGAGCAGAACAAAGACCCAAAAAGAGGCTCTTCTCTTTCCCCCATAATAAACAGGATCTAAAAGAAAGGATGAACTCTAGGGAGTGTGGTCAAATAACTCATGCACTAGAAGATTAACTTCGTGTCTAATCAAGCCACTAATTCGTTCCGAGGAATCTATCTTCACCTCATTTTGTCACTTGTAAAGCAGAGTGAGCCATCACTGTGAAAGAAATTAAATTATTCCAAGTACCTGGTGCCATGTGAGTGGGTGACAAGATGGGCAAAGCCAGCATCCAACAGTGAAGACTTGAAACCCCGGAAGTCACACATCCCAAGGGACAGGTACTGGGAAAACAGGAAAATTTAGGATTCTTTACCATGGGAAGCCTGAGGGGACTGGAAGGAGCAAAAGACATGTGTGTGTGTTGAGTTGACTTAAGTCCCCGGCATTGCCCCAATGGGCAGAATGATCTTTGTGAAGAAAATGGCGTTTCCGAAAAGCTTTCACAAAAATAAGTATAGCTGCGCAAAGCAGGAGTGATGAATAAAAAGGTGTTTTCACCACAGAGCTAGAAAGAGAGAGAGCAGCCACATCATCTTCTTGGAGAAGTGAAGGTTTATAGTGGTATGATATTCTGAAAGTCTTTGAAGTTGATAGTAGGAGACTGGATCTTTCTCTAGGTCTAGAGGAGAAGAACTTTAGGGTAGGGTGTTGGGATGAAGCTGCATCAAAAAAAACACGTGTTCAAGGCCTATAAGAAGTGTGAAAAAAAATCCTAAAGAATAGAGAATCATGTAGGGGTAACTGGCATTATAAAATCAAATAAAAATTATAAATCAAATTATAAAATCAAAGACAGAAGCTGTGGGCTCAGTTTTGCTCAACAATTTCTAGTAAATTTTCACAAAGAAGCAAAATAACTTAGGTACACACACACAAACTCAGTGGGAAATTTTCTGAAGTCCAGATGGCATTAAACAACTGGGTCTTTATTTCTTCGGTGTTGGAGACCTAGGAAGATTTAACAACTTGAGGCACCCCTCGGATAGCGGCAGAGTGATTTAAAAAGTCCAGTTTAGAGGCTATGCAAGGCAGTGAATGGTTAAGTTAGAGTTCCCAGCCATCTGCCTTCACCTGAAATGACAGAACCTGCACTTATGACATTTTGAGACACTACAGAACGCATCTCTGAATCAGCTCGGCCAGATGAACTAGAGTCAGAAGAATTGATCTAGATGAGAGAACAGTGCAGAGGGATGAAGGGGAGCTCATCTTAGATTGGAGCCATTAGAAGATGACATCAAGGGCCTCCCTGGTGGCGCAGTGGGTTAAGCAACGCACTATGAAGCAAACAGCAGCCACTGCAGCATGAGTTCGATCCCTGCTGCCGGCCAGGGAGGG
>JAGFMF010011478.1:3087340-3119531 GCA_019455555.1 Galemys pyrenaicus | reverse complement strand
CCCTGCTCTCTGTGGTGAATCCTCTCACCCCCCACACCTCTGGCCTGTACCCCAGTGCTTGTATGCATAAATAAATAAATCTAAAAAAAAAAAAAAGAAGATGACATCAAGTCATTAAAAAAAAAATTCCAAGCCAGAAAAGTTCTCCAAATAAATGCCCAAGTAAATACCACCCAAGAGACAGCAAGGCCTGCCAAGCAGTGACCAAACATGATAAGCAAAATTAGCCAACGAAAGGGCTCTCCTGTCTCATGGCTGGTTTGCTGTGTTTGCTGCTCCAGCACCAGCCTGGCCTTGGATCCGCAAACCCAAGACCCCTGCTGTCCCTGGGCAGGTGCTCCACCAGGTGAGCGGCAGAGGGTGGTGGGGTGTGGGGGGCTTGCCAGATGGCTGAGCTGCAAGGAGCTGCACTAAGCTTTTTCTTTGCTGCAAGTTATTCTTAATGCACACCCTCCATAACCTTCCGGAAGTGAGCCATGATTTGTATGGAAGTTGCCAAGTGCTACCTAAATGGGTGATTTTCACATGATGTCTCTTTTTCCCCTTCCATGAAATACTATTTTTGAAAGATCTTCCAACAATGAACTGAAACCTGGACTTATGCTCTGGGTTACTATAGCAACTTTTTCTTTTGAGGAATTGAAAGTGTTTGAAAGATCTTCTTTTATTCATCTTTACAACAGCTGAAAAATGACCATGAGGAAAATGAACATCATCCCCATCTTGCAGATGAAGAGGACTGCGTGAAGAAGTGTTAAATAACTAGTCTGTGCATGTCCAGAAAGCTAATAATGGACTCCTGATTTCAATTACAAACTGGACGATCTATTCCAACTGTGCACTTTGGGCTCTGTTAAAGAATGCTTTTAAGAGAAAAGAGGCAAAACACTTTATGCCTAAATTAGACAAGTGTAGCTGTTTGTTTTATACGCCAAAGACAGAGTAAAATTCCTGCCTTTTGTGACAACTGTAATGTGGTTGATGCAGGAATCTCCTCCAAACTAGGAGTCATTATCATAATATCATTTGTAATATTTCATCAAATAGTCAAATTACATTCTGGAAATCCCCATCACAGGCTGATTTTTTGCCCGCCACTGAGCTAGGCTTTTAAATATTGAGAAATTGTATTTTATTTTTAAAGAGAGATAGTATTCCCACATTTTATTCATAAAAAAAATTGAAAAAGTAAAGCGTGAGGCAGTGTAACTGGAAGAATAACTAACTTTGTACCCCACCCCCCATATTCTCCTCCCAAAGGCTAAGAAGGAGACCTTGTCCAAGAATCCTTCAGCCATTACCGGCTTTGCCTGGGAGAATCTGTGAAGAGAAGGGAGCAACATCAAGTGAGGAAATCCAGGGGTTTAGAGGCTAGGCCAGAAGTCTGAGACTAAGGGTCCATGACAGAGCAAAAGGCTAGGGAAGAGTAGCCCAGAGGGCTGAGGCTGGGAGAGGCTGCTGCCACCACTGCCCACTGACCCTTGTCCCACCACCTTCACCACCAAAATCACCACCATCACTTTCTGCAGTGTTGGCGGAGATGACAGCTGAGAGATGGAAAAGCCAACTTGAGTCCCAAGGTGTAAGAGCCGTGGTTCATTTTATCCAAAGAGCTACATAAAGGGCCCCGGCTCTGCAGAGAAGACATGGAAGCACACCTTGGGAAACTCTGGCGCAAACAGAAGCTTCATGACTCCTAAGGACACACAACATGTGAGTGAGACAACCGTACGACGACCCAGAAAGGGCGGCCTCTGCCTGCCAATAAGGAAGCTAGGAAGATGACCCAATTCAGGGAATCAGCTGCGTATCAAAACATGAACTTTCCTGACTTAAAAAAAATCAAACAGGGAGCCAGAAATCTTCTCATCCAAATCACATGCATTGTTCCCTATCAAGGAGTCCATCCCTTAAAACACAGGCCTCTTTCCTGACTAAATATGTCATTTCAGCCCTGCTCATTCTGCTTGTTACCACAATGGTGTTAATTCGAGCATGGCTCACTTCAAAGTTGACACTGATCCTCCTCGTAAGCAATTGTTTTTCAGCCAGACCCATCAGTGGCTCCCGTCAGCCCCTTTCAAGCATGGCGCCAGCTTTTCAAAACGCTGACAAGGGTTCCCCTCTGTTGCCTAGGACAAGCCATGGTTGTCCTTTTCAGAGCATGTAATTGTCTCCTGCGGAGAGCAGACCCCCTGCCCCATCGGTCCAGCCACCTGCCTTTCCCTTCTCAGCAACCGGTAGCTCAAACTCCAGCAAACGCCAGGGAAAGTTTAAACAGTCTTAGAGGTTGGAGCCAGAATAAGGTTATGAACCAGAATAAAAACAGGGCTGATTAGTGAAATCCACTGGAACTTTTAAACGGCTGCCCTGCCATATAAGACCAGAGGATTAGAAGGGTTTCCCTTTCTGTTTCTAGGGAGCACCAATCCGTGCACCCCGTGGCAATCGTACTTCTTTTTTAAGGTAACGGTCTCCAGATTTAATTTGCATTAGGGGAACTTGTCAAACATGCAAATTTCGGGGCTCTACCCCTAAAAGTCCTGATTCAGCTAGTAGGGGGAGCAGCTCAGGGAACTGCGTGTTTGACAAGCTCCCCTGTGATTCAGACGCTGGTGGTCTGGAACTACACCCAGTGAAATGCCGCGGCAGAGTCTTAAGCAAACAAAAGTCTTCTACCTCCTGGAGGAACCCACTGGGAATTTCAAAAGCTTCAAAAAAATTTTCCTTGGATTCTGAGACCTAACCTAAAATGACAGTCCTTGAAAATAAAAAACAAAAGCACTTCCTAGGTCAGAGGACTCTAAGAGGCAGGTATCAGTTATTGCATCCTCCTCCAGCTCTTCCCCCAACTTCTTCGCAGATACATCTTCTGGCAAGTTCCTCCTGCAAATCCTGGAAGACCTGCAAACCATCAAGGTCACTACGAAAAACATGTTTATGGTCTCAGTCCCCACAGCGGGAAAGAATGGATCTAGAATTGAGTTATTGCCATCCAGCCCCAATCCACCAGGACAGCCCTGGGGTCAGTATGGCCACTGAGCTGTAACACGCCTGTCTGCCGCTGCAGGCCTCCTGCTTGGACTTGAGGGGCTCAGCCTCAATGCCTTGGCCTCCGGTTGCCGGTCTTCCAAACTGCCTCCTTTATCCTCCCACACATTCTTGTGTCTCATGCCTGACTTGGATAAAACAGTCTTCTCATTATTTCCTGATCACTCCACAGGGCCAGAAAGGGTTGCCCCACTCTTAATACTAACTCAAGAGGACTGTCCTTTCTCCTATGGAAGAGCCGTAAAACTAGTTCTGGCCAATGACTTGTAAGCAGAATTTATGTGAGTCACATCTGGGATAAAGCATTTAATTACCAGTGTAAGACCCCTCTAGAGCTCCTTTTTCTCTCAGGCAGAGTGAATGGCAACATTTGAGCTGTGTCCCTGAGTGATAATGATGAGTTGAGCCAATTGCTGATGAGCAAGACACAAGCCTTCATGTGGTTTTAAATATTTGAGCTTGGGGATTATTTGTTTTTCCAGCACAACTTAGCTTGTCCTGGCTGTGGAAGGTCTTTGTGTTATTTCCGGTTCTTGCTAACCCTTTTCCCAGGGACATGAGTCCTTTCCTTTATCTCTGGTTATCAGCTGAGGCACGTCCATGAGCTAACCAATAGATTAAGCAGAAAAAGAATGCAGACTCACCTGCCATTGGGGTTATAAGTCTCCCCACTTTTCACTGGTGCTGTTGCTTGGCTTAGTATCAACTACACCTTAATATCCTTGGGACATAGCTGAATCTCCAGCCAGGTGAATTTCCTCCAGCTCACTAGTAATAATCTGGTAGGAGGGCTCTGTTGCTTTATCCTCCCACTGTTCAGTGCTCCTACCCTGGGGGAATCAAAGCTTTTTCAGAGCCTCTCCTCACACTAACAAGAGAGGCAGCTATCTTCATAATTTCTAGAGACATCTTCATCACTGAAAGTTTTAGCTTAGAGCTAGGAAATTACTGCTAGTAGATGCAAACTTGCTGCCTCTATTTTTTTGTGATGATACTCTAACTGCTAGAAATAATTCATTTCTAACAGTTACCTTGTCTACCTTATGTTTTGATTCCAAGGACAGTTGGCAAGTGAACCTCCTCTGCTGCAGGCTTTGGCAGCTCACGTGACTATCTGGTTTTGCAATGATGACAAATGAAATTACTGCAGGTCCTGGAGCCTTAGTCCCTGGAAACCATCAACAGGATGACAGCTCCTTCTATTTGGCTTGTAACAAGCTCTTCCAGGCAACTAATCACCAGACAGGCTCTTCCATCCAGAATGCAGAGTTTTTTAATCTTATTTTGAAGAATTAATTGTGTGACCTCAGTACTGGGATTATTCCTCGTTGAGAACTCTGAAATTGAAACTTGATATAAAAGGGTAATTATAACCCCAAGGACACAGTGATGTGAAAATGAAAAAAATATTTAAATGTTTTTTTAAGAGGTGACATTTCTAAACATGTTGGAGTGCAAACAATTTCCCATTTAAGTTTTTTTATATATAATTACAGTAAGTAAAACATATTTAGTTAAGAATCAATGGAAAAGGGTTTTGCTAGAGAGAGACTAATTTCCCCTTTTCTAGGAATTCTAAATATGAACTTTGTCTTGCTACTGCATTGGTAGATAATTCTGCACTAATAGCATGTTTGATTAATACTAAATGAATTTGAAATGACTTCACACCTAAATGTTTTATCCCTAGTAGACTTAGTGTGTATGTGGGGGGGTGAGGGTAGGGGTAGGGATGTTAGGTGTGTGTTCTTGAAAAAATAGAGATAAATAAAGATATCTGAACAAGCGCTTATATAAATATATATTATATAAATATATTATATATATGTCTTATATATATAACTATCTTAAGTAAAGGGCTTCATTCATTTCTTCTACAAACATTTATTAAATACTTAGAGTATACTAGGTACTAATCTAGGAATATATACAAAATTACTAAGTCTATGATATCTATATGAGTGGAGACAGGAAATAAAAATATTAGCATTATAAAGAAAAGTAAGATGAGGAAAAACAAAAGGATGGATGGGTGTTATAGAGTAGTTGAAGGAACCTCTTTTAGCAGAAATATGAATAAATCAAGAAACATATGGCTATTTGAAAACATTTCAGGAAGATTAAAACAGCATGTGCAAAGTCCCTGAGGCAGGGTATGTTTTGTATAACAAAGAAAAAATATGCAGTCTGGTTAGAAAAGAGTGAAGGACAGGAATGGTAGGAGGTGAAGCTGTGGAAGTAGGTAAGGGCCACATCATATAGGGTCTTTTATGTTATGTGAGAACTTTCTCTTTTGATCTGAAAGTGAAGGGAAGATTTTAAGTAAGAGAATGACATGATCAGAGATGGTTTTGAAAATATTTTCCAGTGGTGCAGTATATAGTTTGTCAGGGTCAGTGATATCTGACTATATTGAGTTCCTTTATGTCTAGGTCTGTGCTTTGTTTATAGAACATGAACCTGAATCAGAGAGAAAGAAAGAGAGGAAAAATAGGAGCCCATGACAAAAGGTGATTTCATGGACCTAGTAGTGCCTCCAAAAAGTTTTCATGTCCCCCCATCTGAGGTTTCAACTGGTGTCACTCTCCAAACTAAGATAATTTTCAGGAATCTTAATTTCTCTGGTCTTGATTCCCATCCTTTTTATAAGAAAAGGCAATTGGACTACATTACTTCTATGTGATGAATTTAGCTTTAATACTCTAATTCTCAGAATTACATACAAAGAGAATCTAAATTATCATATTCCAAAACCAGGGACCTAGTTCTATGTCCTGGGCACTTGTGCATGAATTCCAAGACCTACTCTGAGTGAGTTTGTTTATTCTGGCATATTTAATTAAAGAGATTGTTCTACTTGCATCAAGGAAATGAAGGCAGAAAGAAGGAAGGGAGGGAAGAAGGAAAGAAAAGAGAAACCTATGAAAATATGCACTTGCTAACCACTTGGTAGAGAATAGCCTTTTCCAAATACCAGTGGAATGTTCTGCTGTCCTCCAGGATAATTCTTGTACTGTGAGAATAGACCATTAGTAGTCCTGGCTTCAACATTCCTGCTCACACCATTTACTTTAGAAAATAGTTTTGATAGACACTTTGTTCTTCCTGTGCATTTTCCTAAGTGGAGACAGCATATGTGACTAACTTCTACAGTGGTTTTTCACATGGAAAAACATTCTTTTGTGCATAACCAACTGGTGGCAATGAGAGACAGCTGGCCAGCATGGGGAGCCCTCTAACTGTTGGGTGCTAGCCTTGCCTACAACTTGTGCTCCCAGGGGCATGTTCTGGTGATCAGAGAGATCTTCCTAGAACAAGACTATTGTGATTAGACACGGTGTCATCAGTTCTCTAGAAAATAAGGAGACCCAGGTTTCCAGGCAGAAAATGAGACCAATCGACTTATTCAGACCTAAGCAGCAATTCTGAGCATCCCACACAGCACCATCTCTGATTTCACGTTTCTGTCCATAATGAGGTTCTGTCTCCCTTTGTAACTTGACTATTTTGGCTCAAGTGGAGAAACACCTGTGGTATTTGAATCTCGCAGAGCAAGTGACTTCTAAAACTCTGAAACCTGAGAAGCAACATCTGTCTGCCTTTCTCCTTTTCCAGCAGCCAGCCTGTGGCGCTACCAGGGAGCAAGTGCTGAATAAGGTCTGGTGGCTGGTGCTGAACTGGGGGGGGGGCCCACAAAGCAGCAGACACCTGGCCTGCAGCATGCGGGGCTTTCTGTCCAAGCTGGCTGGCTTGCTTTCTGCTTTCCTTCTCACACAATGGAAAGAAAATTTATTAGGCACATTCTTTCACAACAGAAAGAGTGTGGGAGTCTCAACAACTCTTGTGCACTTGACTTCGGGTCTGCTCCAAGTCAAGATCATAATATGTGGTGGTCAGAGCCATTTGTCTTGAATTTAGCTACAGTCTGAAGGCATAGGCTAATAGGAATTAGGGTGGTCATCTTGCTGTCCTTTTCCCATCTAGCTCAGTATAGATGAAGGGCGAGGAGGGGAGAGAGGGCCAGAGAACAACAGGAGAAGGAGCTGAGCAGGGAAGCTGCTGGCAGACAGGGCACAGAGCTGAGGATTTCTCCCTTGCCCCATTTGGGTTCATCATCCTTTTGTTGGGAGCCAGAAGCTGGAAAAAAAGTTTTACTTCCCAATGCAAAACTTTCATTTGTCAAGATTGATCTTCATGGGAATTTTATATATCTCTCTATATATAAATTATATATATATGTGTGTGTTATATACGTGTGTGTATATATATATATACATATAAATTGTCCCAATTAATTTCTCTGCCTTTTTTTCTCCTCTACTTTGGGATTTAGAAGGATGACCAAGTTTCTAAATTCAGGCAATGGAGTAATGAGGTCGAGGGTAATGGTGGTCCTCTGGAAGTTAATGGCACCTTAGCTTCATTTCCTGGGAATCCAGCCCTTCAGACAACCACCTGACTGGCTTGGGAACGTAGAAGCCCAAATCCTATTTGCTCACCCCAGGGAATTTGTAAGCAAGTGAACTTCTGGGAAGGGTCTCAGAGAGGCAATGATCTGAGGATCAAAGTGCTTTTGGAGTGCAACACAGGAGAGTGGAGAAACCACAAGCTTGCTGGGCACTGCCCCTAATGCTGGGTATGCCCATTAATGCCAGTCAGATGTTGGTGCTCCCTGTAGGTCAGCTTGAAAACTGCTCATCCAGGGGGCAAAGAATGATCTGATTCACTGATTCACTGGCGTGCCTGGCTCATCAGAGATGCCCAACATCTCTGAATGGTGGAATGAGCCAGAGTCACTGATCATCATTTAACATGCTACACTCCCAAGCACATGTGCTTTTAAATGGGGTCTCTGGGGGTCCAACCAGGGAGGTAGTACACAGTGTGTTCCACAGTGCGGTGACTGAGGGTGGTCTCCAGAACCTAATAATCCTGAGTCTGAGTTCTGGCTGTCACCTACTGGCTGTGTTATGTTTGGCAACTTGTTAACCTTCTTTCGTCTCTGTTTCGTGGCTTATACAAGGGGATTATGAGAGTGCCTACTTCACAGGGTTGCTGTGAGGATTAAAAGAGGTAAGAGATGGGGGATGGTTCATTTTGTGTGTCAACTTGAACTTTTGTGTGTTATAATACCCACTGCTTGGTTAAACCCCAGACTAGATATTGCTGGGAAGGTACATTTTGGCTGTGATAACATTTAAATCTGTAGGTTTTGAGTGAAGCAGTTACCCTCCAGAATGTGGACACTCATCCAATCAGCTAAAAGAATTAAGAGGAAAGTCTGAGGTCCCCTGAGGAGGAAGAACTTGTCACTCTAGGCTTTCTGGGCTCAAGAACTGCATCCCCAACTCTTCCTTTAGTCTTTATCCTGCTGACCCATTCTCCTGATTTCCAACTTGCCAGCCTCCATGTTTGCAAGGGACATTCCTTAAAATCCATTCATTGATTGTTTGATGAATGAATAATGGACAGACAGGAGGACTGACAAATCTCCTGAGAATGTTGAAGACTACCATATGTACAAAGTAGAGAGCACATTATGTGTTGTCCATAACACAGTAGGTGCACAATGACAGTTTTCTCTGATTATCACCAGTTCCCTAAGTGATAAATCTTTTCATAGCTCCACAGAATTCCAGCTGTCTGTGGAAGACTACTAGCAGGCTGGAGATCCCAGAGAACAGAAGGCCTGCTCCTTGGCCCTCAGCACACACAGCTCGGGTAGCACCAGCTCTGGGAGCGAAGTCAACCTGACACCTGCGGTGTATGGGGGCAGGGATGCAGAAGGCTGGGTCCCATGCTCCCCAGCCCACCTAGACTTCCCTCTCCTGCCATCCTCCCAGCTTCTGGGCCCTCACCAGGGAGATGATTTGCAATCCAGGCTCCTTGGCAGCTGCGCCTGCATGCCTGCTTCTCACTCCCCATCCCGCAGCCCAGTCTGCAGATGTTTTCTCCTGGCTTTTCTTCTTTTAGATCCTGTTTCCTTCTCTGACCCAAACTCCCACAGAGGCTTTTCGGTAAGCTATGCTTTCCCTCCAGAGTCTCTTTGACTCTGTTATCATCACTAAATCATCTGAATCATCAGCTCAATACGGAGCCACTGACACAGGAGAGAGACCCCCAGCTCACCCTTCTTCCAGCTTCCTCCCCGGAGTCTCTATTACAGGTGGAGAGTAACGTGGGTGGGGGAGACCCTGCGTCATGGAAAAGTCTGTTGTACTCCATGCTTCAGCCCAAAAAGTCACATTTTCCCCTCAGCCTGGCCCTACCTGCCTTGGGCTGGCCCTGCCTGTCTGAGAGGAGCCCTGCCCTGTAACTCACCTCCCACCCTGGGAGTCCTTCATCTTGAGTCGCCACCCCTCCCCCTTGCACTCTGGCTACAATTCCGAGGATAGCCTATCTCTAACGCCAGAAGCCACTGCTAGCTCCCTCCATGCCTCATATCCATGAAAGAAAAGACGTAAGTCTGAGACTTAATAATTCAACTGTAGCCTTAACGAATCTGTAGGTCTCTATGGTTGGGGTTCCCATACTGAAGGGCAAATGCTGATGGTTGTGGGCATCTTCAAAGCCACTTACAGGGAGTCATATTGTGAAGGGCTCCTAGGCCACACTGTCCTCTGACAGAAGCATGAAGTAAAGAAGGGAAGTGACAGAGAAGGGAAGCATCCTATTAATGTTACAGCATCAATGGGAACCAGATTTGTGTTCAAATGTGGGTCCGTTGATTATAGCCCTGTGCTCTCTACAGATAGCCTGTTAGAGACCATGGAGATGGCTGAGACCTCAAATCTGAAGGTTTTTGATAGGCTAATCCAACTTGTGCATTCAGATAACAACAAACAGCATTTCTGGGTAGCATGTGGACTTCGTATGTTTGAAGAAGAACAGAACAGGAAGACCGGAGGAGTGCAACAGAGACCTCCATGTCATTGTTTGTTCCTTCCTTCACTGATTCGTTCAGGCAGTCATTCCTTCACTCCACTAAGGAGCAATGGGGTGTTCTGTGTAGCTTCCATCAACGAATGTCACAAGCTCTACCTTGAATTATTCCTGCCCCTTCTCAGGTATGGAAGGTCTGAACTCTGGGGACAATGCTGGGGTGTGCTCACATGTGCTCCCACCTGTCCCCTCACAACACACAGTCTTGGCCAGACCAAAGTCCACATCATAAAGAAGACAAAGATGGGGTGGAAGGGCCTGCTCTTCCAAAGATGGGCTGCTCGCTCCTTCTGCTTCTCCATGGGCCATTATACGGGAACTCCACTAGCCAGGGGAAGTGACTTCAGGAATCTTGCCTGGACTCTGTGGGTGGGCACCAGCCCTCCCCACCTCCTTCCTTCTCAGACCTGCTCCTCAGATCCTGGAACTCACTCTTCCCCCTTCCTGGACACCTCCCCTCGCTCCCACAGCTGCTGGAGCCTGGCCTGCCAAGTCTGCAGAGTCACGTGGACCTCACCATCCAGTGTAGGTGGGGAGGACATGGAGATGCAGTCGACTCACTGGGAAAACTGCTCCTAGGAGGAGACTCTCTGAAGTCCAAGCCAGCCCCACCCGGAGCGAGATTTTCAACTGTTCCATGAGGAGCACTGGGGAAGGCTTTTGGCCAAAAAAACATGACTCTTCACAGCTCTGCTGCTCGGAATTACATAAGCAGGTCTTTAAAGTGTCCCAGAGGCTGGTGCACAGACTGAGAGGAAGGAGAAGCAAGGAGTTAGTGTCACTCCAAGAAGAGGCTGAGGGCTCCTGGTTCTGAGGATCTAGCACTGTGTGTGGTCAGTCCCTACACAGTCCATCGGGACAGAGAAAAAAGGGGTGCAGAGAAAGTACTAGGAGGCTGTGGGGTTTCTTATAAAGAACTCGGACTTTGAACAAGACTGCCTCCAACACTTCTAGCTCTGTGACCTTGAGCAAGTTCTTTAACTTCGCTGAGTTGAATCTCTACACTGGGACAACGGTGTCTTTCTTGCTGGGCTAAAATTTAGAGGAAACACACACAACGCACCAGAACAATATCTAGTCATACTTTCATAATGACGACAACCAAAGCCTACGCCCTGGTAGCTATCGGGTTATTTTCATTTTATAGTTGGTGGGAGGGCAAACGGACATCTCAGGTAAAGACAGAGCAGGTCTCTGACTTTGTGTTTGACTTGCTTCCTGCAGGGGACTTGAAGTCCCAGCATCTTCTCACAGGCTCAGACGACTCAGAAGAGCAGGTACCAAGACATGAGTCACTGCCCCTCTGTCTGACAGCACCGAGGGCCTGTGGGTAGACTCCATGCAGCACCCAGATCAGGCCCCGCTCTGCTTTGCTTCTGCTACCACAAGGTGATGTGGCCAGCGGCCATAGGAGAGTTCCTTTTTTCCCCAAGTGTGTTTGCTGTATAAACACGATCACAAAAGGGAAGCCAAGTGTCTGCGATGGTGGGGCTGGAGCGGGAGTGGGAAGAGGCAGCGTTCCTGGGCCGGCTGTGCCCTCCCAGCCCGGCCCGAGCTGTGTGGAGGACAGGTTATGCATCCCATCACCCTGTCAGCCACACAGACCCTACTTTCTCCAAATTTCACTTGGCCGGAGCAGTTTAGAGAGGGTGAGAGGAGTAGGAGGCTGCTAAGAGGAGATGGAGGAGGAGGCAGCCAGGGAGTTATGCTTAACTGCTCCCTCTCCCAGGCTCCAAGGCTTTCTGAACTAAAAAATAATCCGGTTCCCACTGACTCATCATTTGATCCATAAAATGCACAGCTTGGGTACTAGGATAGTCCCCTGGGGCTGCATCTTTGTGACTGCACTCAAAAGTAGAATTACTGATCTTGGACATGGCTCCACCAATAAATAACCTAAAGGATAACTGGTTCTCAGAGACCCTCTGGCTATGCCTCCATGGGTTCAGTCAAGGGGAAGGTTGAAACAATGATTCTAGGCAGTTCAAGCCCCTGCTCCCTTCAAAACCCAAAACAAAATACATGACTGTATAAATCCAGAGGAAAGAGATATAAGGACAAATGATAAAACAGCTGTCTCACTCTCAGTGTCGCTTTGGCTATGGAAATCCATCTCTCACACTCCCAGCCCCTCTATCCCTGCTTTCTCACATTTCCCAACACCGTCCCCACCTGCCCCCGTACTTCCAAATCACTGCCAGTTCTAAGCTATCTCACACTGCATCCCTTGCCCCTCGCTCACATGCTTGGGTTCCTCGAAGAGGAGGGTGCGGGAGATCTGGAAGGTATGCTAGGTTCGGAGTCTAATTCAGATGCACTGTACCCTGTCTGCTGGGGAAGGAAACTTATGACTCGCAGCTGCGTTGCAGCAAGCATGAGGATGAAGCCATCGAGGGCCCCCGCATATTTTCCTTGGCCTCCACACAAGCCCTTGACATCATTTCAGGCTTTGCCATTCATCCTCTACTGTTTGGAGCTTGTGGCTGTATGAGGTTGTGTTCCAGATTCTGGGGAAGGTCTGATTGGAGATTGGGGGGTGGGGGGGTCCCACTGAGTTTGTAAAAACAAACAGAAATGCACTGAACCTTGCCTTTCCTCTGCTGGAATGATGAGTGAAAAACTAGCCCCCACCCCTTTCGCCAGGCTCTCTCCAATGCAGACCCAGGCAAAGACTAGCACAAAGATGCAGAGAGACCTTTGTTTTGTCTGCTGTTTTGGGGCATGATGACAAATGTGCCACACGTAAGGAAAGTAGGCGTTCTGGTAGTAAATTCTATCACGGTGTTCTCGATGTCACTCAGGTGCTCTGGGGCCATCTACATTCTCCTGCAAATCCTGGGTAGGAGGGAAACTTTGTTAATGATTCCCAGAGGTCACAGAAAAGGAAATGGCAAAAGTAGGGAAGGTTAATATTAGGAAACAGGGCATGTGCCTCGGTGCATGCTGTACTAATAATCATTGTTAGATGATAACTCTTCTAGATGTGGGATGCTGTAGGGAGAACTGCTTTAACTTAGTTCCCCAATTCCTGGAAACTTCCCAATTCTGGTAGCATGGAGCAGACTTGGGCAAGTAGTCAAGAATGAGGAAACGCTTTGGGGCAGCATTAGCAAGCGCAATAGAGAGCAGCTCTGACTTACCCAGCTCTTACTTCCCTTGTTGACAATGGGAAATGTGGTGTTTTTCACTATGTTTTCCCACCACGGACCCTGGATTTTGTCACTGAGACAAAGAGTGGCTTAAAGTATGTACCCAGACTCTTGAGGCTGTGAAACTGAATTTGAATCTTGGCTGAAGTCACTCATTGCTCTAGAACAACCAGGGCCTGCTCTTCTGTGTGTCTTAGGAATAGGACTGTTTTCTTAAATGTATTTTGATACAAAGGGTTTGACAAGAGTACTCAGTCCCAAGCATACCCATATAACTCAGAGCTGTGATATTCTTAGATACATTTAGCAACCAGTTCTCTAAGGGGTTGGAGAAGGAGAGCCTGGATTTGTAGTATTTGCCAATTTCTGTGGTGCAAGTACACCTATCATGGCCAGATACTAGCTACTGGTAATTGGGAGACAATTCCTTGGTCTTTTACATTTCTGAACATCTTGTGAGCAGAGGTATGGGCAACTTTTCCTCTGGACTATCTTTTTAAGGACACTTAGATTCTTTCCTCCATGTCCTCTTCTTCGTCTAACAGGACTCCATGTCACTAGAAGATGGGAGATATGCACAACAGAAAGAATTCTGATCTCTTAATCAGTTCTCTTAGAGGAACCACCTAGGACAGCTGTCAAGCAAAAACATCAGACTCAGCATGATGAGTAATAAACATTTCTCATGGTAAGAAACTGATGTTTAAGTTTATTGGTTATGGTATCCAGGATTATTTCCATTTTTTCCATTATTTCCATTTCTTGATAGGGAAACTAAGGTCTGAAGGTTCTTGGACTAGATCTCATTATTAATAAGTCGCAGAGCCAAGATTCACACTTCAGCCTGTCTGCACCAAAGTTTCTTGCTTGACTTTGCTCACTCTTTCTTCATGACAAAGGCCCACGTGTGGCAAGTGTTCTGAGGTCCACAGATTCGTCCAGATTGGGAAATGGGTCTCCCTGCCAGAGAAAGCCAGTTATCTTTGGTAATCGGCCCCACCGCCAGGGAAGTCTGGAGCAGTCTGACCATCTGCAGCCTCCAGGAAGATTGATTCCTCGTGTCCAAGCCACTGCTGTTCAGAGCAAGACAAGGATCCTCTGAAGAACTCTTAACCTGATGAGTATTGTGCATTCAGGACAGCTGGTGAGCTAAATGAGGGCTCCCCCACAGCCACAGAGAGACCCCATCACCACGGGATTGCAAACACTGCAACAATTGAGTAGGAACTCAGACCACAAAACTGCTGAACACCCACTCCAGTCAAATGGGCACTCCCAGGGCTTCATGGTCAGGGTATCTAGGACCGAGGGGCCAGCAGCCTGGCCTGAACTAAGTGGTTTGAGGTAAGCACTTTTTAAGCATTTATTGAGTACCTGCTGTGTACATTGCAAATACCACTGCTACAACTTATGAGATCCCGTTTCAGAGATTGACAAAGGATTTGTTGTTCTGACTTCTGGATATGTTTAAAATAAAAAAAAAAAATCTAACAACGGTACTAAAATAAGGTCACATTTGGTTTGACATTTAGTGAATCATCTTTGCTGAAAGGGGAAAAAATACATAAATTCAAGACTGACTTGGAAAAGCCCCCACATGGAAATGCTGCTGAGTGATACAACTAAAAAAAAAAAAAGAGGTGGAGGAGGGGGGTCGGTCTCATCCACTTCTATTTCCCAACAGGTTTAATAAATAAGAGCTTTCTGAGCTGCCTTAGTTATTCTTATTTCCTGGGCCCTTAAGAAATCCATGTGATTCACCTACGTGTTTAGGATAGTATGGAAGTGTGGAAGCATTTGTGCCATAGTCTTTCCCAGACTATTTGAGTAACGCACCAGCTGCTCTGCAGTGGGTCTCAGAAAGCGTTCTCCCTCTGAGCCTGTGCCCTGTGGTTCTGCCATGACTGCTGCCAGGCTTTCTGGGGCTTCTGACGCAAACTGAAGAATACAGCAGAGGTGTGAGTAGATGAGCATAAAATCACTAGCGGCAAGGCTAAGCGCCCTTCGGCTGAGCTCTGGAAAACGAAAACCTCACAGCCTATTTCTTTCTCTGGGTCCTGCCCAACTCCTCCAACCCTTGGCATCCGACAGTCCAAGAGTAGTAATAGTAACTAATAATAGAAAACATTTCCAATCATAACACGTGGCTGATCTTACTATAGAGTCATAGGGATTAAAATATCCTTTGTATGAAAGAAACTGCTTGTTTCTCCACTGGCAAACACAGCTACTGCCTCCCCAGCCTCCTCCCTGGGCTGGCCTTTGCATATGTGTGTAGGGAAATTCCAGTCTGTGCCTAATTTACAGGGGCCCCCGCCTCTGACTCTCTCCCCTCCTCCACACTGCCGCAATTTACCTTCTAAAAACGTGCACGTTAGCTGGTTTCTCCTCTGCTCAGAAGCCCCCAGTGACTCCCCACTGTTTAGGTAATAAAATCCAAACCCCTTTTTGACATTAAATGCCCCAACTTTATACCAGTCAGATCTGCTTCCCCCCATCTGGAACGCCATGCTCGAATTAAAATGATCCATTCATTTTTCCTGCACGTGTTCTTTTTTGTTTAGCTTCATTACAGTAAAAAGTATACACAGTGCATCACACAGATCATCAGAATAACATTTGATGGGTTTTGATAAATGTGTACAAGCACATTACCATCCCCTCAACTTTTCCCTATCTCAGAATATTTCCGTCACGTCCCCTCAGCCAGTGTTTCCCCACTCCCCATAGACATCTGCTGTCTTTAATTCTGTCATCCTAAGTTAGGCTACCTCCCTTCCATTTTACATGCAGGAGTCACAGAGCATGGACTCTTTGGGGTCTGGTTTCATTCCCACAACCTCATGTTTGGTATTTATACATATGTCTGTGTTACTGCATGGATTGGTAAATCACGCCTTGCTTTCTTCATTCATTGTTGAATAGTATTCTGTAGTGGTGAATATACCACAAGGCTTCTAGCCATTCACCTGCTGGAAGATACTTGAATTATTTGCAGTTTTGAACTATTAACAACAAAGCTCTACCACGAGTCTTCTTTGGTGGACATAGATTTTCATTTCTTTTACTAAATACCTAGGAATGGAATTGATGGAATATAAAAAGGTGCATTTTTATGTTTGTAAGAAACTCAAATTGTTTTCCAGAGTGTCTGTACTATTTTACACACCGACCAATAGTATAAGTATGCACTCTTTATTTTCTTGCCTCTGAGCCCTGCTTCCTATGCTGGAAAATCTAATGGCTACTTGACTCTTCTCTCCATTAGACATATGTCATGTTTGTAACAAATGGACCAACATGTATAAATTTTTAAATCCAACAACTTTTCTATTCATTCACATAGCCCATGGTGGTTCTGTGTCATCAAGGTGTTGGAGCTAAGTGGGCTTATTGCACACAGTCATTTAGAGACCAAACTACTGGTAGCCCTGCAACCCCCAAAGAAAGCTTACAAGGTAACCCTGCCCCTCAACATTTAGCCAAAGGATGGTGCATGAGAGGGTGGAAAAGAACACCTTTTTCTTTCCTGATTTGACCAAGAGGTAACCATCTCTCTTTGGAAAATATTTCACTGCTAAAAACTAGTCACAGTCCTTCCCTCAATTTAGGAAAGGCTGTGATTGGAGTCTCAGCTGGACAGATGCTCACTGGTCATGAGTCTATAACGTGGGATGGTATCACTAGTCTTTGGGGTAGTTAGTCATCTCTATCACACCAGGAGCTAAAGTTTTTCTTCTGAATGTGGCCAGCTGTCCCACGATGTGTGTGAAATTAATTCCTCCTTCCTCTATATTGTCATCACACTTCCTGTCCTACTATACAGTGCTTATTAAGGCCTGCTTTTCATTAGTTATCTTTGTTTTGTTTACCACTTGGAAACCTCTCAGAAGACTCAGGTCTGGCTATCCTGGACCCCAGTGACTGGCACAGAGTAGTCTCCGCAGTGCTCACTAAACTCACTGTGGTAGAGCAATATGGTGACCACCGATTCTTCCTCTTGGACACACCAGTTGTCTATCCTCTCAGCCAGTTCCCCAGCAGCTAGCTGAGGCAATGTGACTTGTTCTGGTGGCCACAGCAAATGACCACCTCCAGGCTAATGCAGTAGGGTGGATGTGCTCCATGATATTCTAGTTCTCTCTTCCCTCACCTACCAGCTGAAAGTGGAGGCTCCAGTGGAGGACTCCCCATCCCCTGAATATGATGTAGAGCTGGCCTCTCTCCTCACCTCACTTCTGAGATTGGACATTATTTACTAAATTAATGAAGACATTATTTAGCAACGACTTCAGCATACCTTGACTCAGGAATGCTTGACTCAGGGAGAGATGACCAGTTTCCTCATCTTTCCATTTCCTTGTGCAGCTTGCCATGAGGTGCCAACCTGATGACATCAGGCCCCTGCTGGTAAGTGATATCGGTGTCAGGTAAACATCGTTTTCGAGGCATAAATTTAATTGTGGTTTTGTAACTAACCTTACAGATCATTCCACTGAGTCTCAAATGTTATGCATTTCTTCTAAATCCCATTTAACTATAAGCTCTTGAAATGCAGGTACTAATTCTTCCTCTACACCTTAATACATAACTATTCATACATAGCTAATATTTACCGAGTATCTACTGTGTGTCAGTCGCTACTGTAGGCACTGGAGACAGAGCAGCGAATCAAACAGACCAGCACATTTTCACCTTTATTCAGTCAAAAATTAATTAATATCTCACCCACAGAACTGTGAGCTCTGTGAGACTGGAGCATCTAACATCCAACACAGTGTTGATACAGAATAAACACTCCATAAATATTTACTGAATTAAAAAAAAAAACAATAGTGATAATATCTCCTCTTCTGGGAGCCAATTACTTTCCAGACAAAATGTTTGCATTTGTTTTATCATATAATCCTTTTATCATCCCTACGAAGTAGTTATTATTATCTCTGCTTTATCCAGGAGGGAACTGGGACTCAGAGAAGCCAAGTGACTAGTCCACTGTCATACAACTAGTAGTAAATGACAAGCGAGGTTGGAATCCCCACACTTTCCTCACAACTGTACTCACACGTAAGAAGTGCTTTTTTACGTCCCATATATTCTTTCTCAACAATGAGGAGCAACAACTACGGGCCACTGTTCCTATGAGCTGGACATTTCACACCCCCTGCATTTGCCCTGGCCGGCTGGGCTGCCCTTCCCGGAGGCTGGAAGACATGTACTTGTGGTAATTACAGACCATGTTGTCCTTTTCATTTATGTCTTCACAATCCAGCTTGACATTGTGTCATAAAAGTTTATGTACTGTGTTCTCTCCGCTCCTTACTAATATTCTCTGGCTTTCTCCCTGGCCATCCAGAATCAATACCTCCGCTCCTTTCTCAATAAAGAAGGGAGCAATGAACAAGGTCCAAATGTGCACAATGACTATTTGCAGCAATTAGACGTCACGCTGACAAATGGCCACGCTGGAGGAGAGTGGGCGAGATCTCAGGACCAGCACATCGCTAATGTCCCTCACCAGGGAACCCGGAAACTGGACTACTTTAAAAAATACTCTCTCCTCTCACCTCTCCCCCTGCTCATACTCTTTGTTTCTTTCTTACAAGAGATAAGGCGAGAGAAGTGCATTCAAATTAGGGACCCCAGCAATCGATTTGTACTTGCAGTTGGTGGATTGTAATCAATGTTAATTAACCAGATTCTTTTTCAGCAAAGGTTGGGACAGGAGAGTAACTGCACAATATTTTTGACCAAGACAAGGGATATTAATGGGCTTTGGTACGATTAGAAAGCAGGAGGGAAAAGGAATGTGAGTGCAGGGAGGTTTGGTGGGAGAGAACATAGGCGTGAGAGAAGAGAGAAGAGCAATTTTAAGGTAGTCCTGTCCATGGGATCTGGTAGCTTTTTCTGGAAATTGGAGCAGGGAAACTTGGCTATCGGCCTGTCCTCCACCAAAGTGCCGACACTGCCTCAGGGAAAGACACCTTCTTCAAGGGGCTGCTGGGATTGTCAGCTAGGACCATGGGAGCTGCCAGGCAAGACAGAGGACCAAGGCAAGCACTTTCCCAGGTTACTAATCACTCTGGAGCATTACTCAGACCTGACCCATGAAGCACTATGGGAAAAGCAAGGAGACCACAGTGGAAGGTGGGTTTGAGCTTGAGGTGGTGCCTCCTGGCTGTCAGAATGTGGGCAAGTTGCATAACATTTGACCTCTCAATTCACTGACCTGAGCAGACGTGGACGTGAGTCCGCTGACCTTGGGAGCACTGGCAGGAGACTCAGAGCAGACTCTACGTGGCATATTGGAGCAGCTGCAGGAATGTCAGCAGCTGCTACTGCTCTAAATAACTAGGGCAAACCTCTGGGCCTCTAATCACAAGCACTTAGCACAGAAGACGGGGCTGGAGGTTCCCTTCCCATCTCTAGTGAAGCCAAAAGATTTTTGTTTCAAAAGGTTAATTTTTATTTCAAAGGGTTACTGGTCTCTAAACAAAAGAGGAGCATAGAAGAGAGGACTTCCAAATGGGCCAATGTTACTTCTCAACTCCCCAGAAATAAAAGAAAGTCATAGCAGGGACCGCCTCTGGTGGCACAAAGGGTTGAGCACCGCACTGTGGGGTTTCCGCAGCCACTGCAGCACAAGTTCGATCCCTGCCCAGCAAGGGGACGCACATGGCGCAGCAGACCTCTCCTGCCTCACCCGCTGCTCCCCTCAGCTGTATATTTCAGTAGATCTGCCTGTTCTGCTCCCCACTCTGTCTCTGATGACTCCTCTCACCGATACCCCCCACCCCGCCTCTGGTCTGTACCCTAGCTGTTGTATGCATAAATAAATAAAATCTGAAAAAAAAAAAAGAAAGCTCTAACAGTTAGAATCATGATAAAGCTGCTAGAAATAAAACCAGAAGTTGTACTTGTTTTGAAATTGCACATATTATAAGTTCCTGGACAATAGACAATAAAAACAGAGACATCTCCTAGAGAGACCTCCCTTGGCTGGTCCTCTGGGCTGTTCCTCCAGGGGCTGATGGAACATCTGACTCCCAAATAGACCCCCAAAGCACTTTGGGGAGAGGTCCAGTTCCCATATGGGACCTTGGGAGAAAATGAGGAAGTCTCTGAATAAAAGAATTATCTGTGATAAAAAGGACAAAAAAAGCAGGAGAGAGAATGAACTGAGGAAACAAAAAAGGGAGGGAAAGTCAGGAGATAGCAAGGAAAACAAACGATTCTCTCACCCCAGGATTTATATACTAAACTTGCATGCAAATCTTGTCTCATTGATCTGTGACTTCAGTGAATAAAACTGTCTTTTCTGGAGCTATTGATTGGGAAGCAAGTAAAGAGGGCCAGGTCAGTCCTGAACAGACCCAGGAGTGAGCTTACAGTGGGTGGGCTCTGCACTTAGTCAGAAAAGAGCAATTGCCCACAGTGCTGAGGGAGGAAGTATTTCTACAAGCACCTTTTCCCCAACACAAAACACTGTGGCTTGGCAAACAGACCACCACCACAGGGATTCAAAGCAAGGGGTCCATTCTTGTCTTGGCTTAAGGGTAGGGATCTATCAAGGAGATAGATCCCCAAAACTAATGGCATTCAACATAGATCCAAGAAGGCCCGAGACCCAAGAAGGGGAAATGGGGTACACTATACAGCTATTCCTGTGAAGAAAGGTAAAGAGTGGAGAATGCTGGAGGGCTTCTCCAGCACATTCCTGGAGCTGGGAATATGGAGCTTCATGTGTAATGTAGTTTTAACATGACAAAGGTTTCGAAAGAGGAACACATGGTGAAGATTTTGTCACTTTCTTGTTAAACATTTTCAATGTGAAGTCCCTAAGTCTCTTATGATTGATGAAGAAACCAATTGGCCTGGGATGCTCCTGGTTTCAGTCTTGCTTGATTTGTGAAAATGTCTCAACTCTGATCCAATCAGTTCAGCTTCTCACCAAAGGCTGGACCATCAAATAACCACCAAGGCCTAATGCAGGACTCTGTGAAGACAACGTTAGTTCTAGTGAGGCTGTCACTGGGGCTGCTTCCCACTCTGAATTCTCTGTCCAGCCCAGGTTTCTGGGTCTCCCTTCCACAAGGAGGGAGCTCAATGCCCTCCCTAACCAACACCTTCACTCTGTCTCAGAACCTGCATTTTGGAGCCCCAAATGAAGTTTCCACTAAGTAAAAATTATGAAAAGAGGGCCTTCCTGGTGATGCAGTGAGTAAAGCAATGCACTATGAAGCGGACCACAGTCACTGCAGCACAAGTTCAATCCCTGCTGCTGGCCAGGGAGGGGACCCACATGGCGCGGCAGACCTCTCTTGCCTTGCCCACTGCTGGTCCGCCCACTGCTGCCCTCGGGAGTGTATTTCTGTTGATCTGCCTGTTCTGTTCTGCCTCTGTTTCTGGGGAATCCTCTCACCCTCCCTTACCTCTGGCCTGCACCCCAGTTCTTGTATGTGTAAATAAATAAATCTTAAAAAAATTATGAAAAGAAAGAGTAAAAGGAGCATAGACATTAAAAGTATGTCACCCCAAAAAGGTATATTATTGAAGTCCAATACCAGGCATGTCAGTGTGTGACCTTATGGAAGTTGGGACTCTTTGAAGACAGAGGCAAAGATGGCAGATGTGCTGCTTCCAACTAAGGAATGCCTGAGGCTCCCAGAGGTTAGAAGATGATTTTGAGCCAGCATGGCTCTGAAGCCACTTAACTGCTAAATTCCAACCTTTAGAACTGTGAGAGAACATATTTCTATTGTTTTAACATACCCAGTTTGTGGTACTTTGTTAAAGCATCCCTGGAAAACTAATTGAAAAGGGAAAAGAAGATAAGAAGGAGGAGACAGATCACAGAAACAACACAAGAATTCTTCTTGGCCAAGTTGGGGGCTGGGTAGGAAAGAGTCAGAAGTCAGCCTGGCTTAGAGGAGGAGGGAAGTTTTGTTTGAACACACTTCTGGAAGCACTTGGAAAATACCAGAGGCCAGAAAGAGTCCAGCCTTCAGCAAGTTGCAATCTTGGTGGAGGATCTTATAAAACGAGCAGTATCTGCAAAGTGCAATAAAGCAAACTGCAGTAAAGCAGTGCATGTCTGTGGCTCAGTGTGGCCAGAACAATTGTGGAGAGGGAGTGTGGAGGGGAGGAAAGGCAGTCTCTGCTGAGAGCCGGAGTACCCAGGGATGGAATGGGTTGTTACATCATTGTTACGTGTAGGCAGTCAGACAGGTGACCTTCCAGAAACCTCTCTCCCAATCCAACTCAGAAACCAGCTAGCAAACATTGGTTCTGCTCTTATCTTTGAGGCAAGAAATCATGTTCGGTTTAATCAAATCATTCAGCTTCTTTGGGTTTCCAGTTCCAAATCTGTAAAATAGAACTCATGATACTGCCCCATCAACTTCACAAGGGGTGTGAACAAAGGCGGTGACATCCTACAAATTAGGAACCTAAATACATCATGTTCAACCCTCTCATTTTACTGATAAGGAACTTGAGACTCAGAGCAGTTGTCCCAGTGAGATGGGGAGAGCTGAGCCTAGAATTTCACTTCCCAACTCTCCGGCTATTATTCTTTCCTGCAAAGAGCTGAGTGTTATGCACTTGAGTAGATGGTTATTGTTCCTGCCAAAGAGAACACAGCAGAGCAAGATGATAGAGTTTCTTATTTCAAGAAACCTAGTACTTGAAGGTGCTTTGAATAACACATACTTTTGAAACTGACTAAATATTTGGAGTGTGTCTTCCCATCCTTTCTTTCTGCTCTAAAAGCAAAATCAAGTCTCTGTAAGTTCGTGTATGTGTGTGTTGGGGGTGGGGGAGCAGAGAATTGAATTAGATAAAAGGGAAAATCTAGCTCAGCAACCACAGATGTGAAAGTGCCCTGAAGTAGTTAGGCCAGATTCACATCTTTGGAGGTAACTCTTAAGTTTCCACTGAGTCACTGAAAAAACATAGTCAAGCCCCTTTGGTGACTTCACAGTTGCTGTCTGAAAAGGTCACTGTAATCCATCCTCTTCGTTCCATAAACTAACTACTCTGAAAGCCCTGTTAGGATGTAGTCCATTATTTGGGGACTACAGAGAGAGTTCGTAACCAAATAAAATGCTATTACGGTAGTAACTGTTATTTGAAAGTTTACCCATGATTTTGTTTGGTTTTCCTAATGACCCTGAGTACAGGAATTGTTGTTCTCATTTTCTAGATGAGAAAACTTCACCTGTGTCCTCGGCTGACTTCCTTCACATCCAGCCAGTCACCAAGTCCCCTTGATTTATACTTCATGATGCCTCTTCCATGTGCCTTAGGCTTCCCAGTGCTTTCTGGAAAGTCTTGTGACTTCCACTCTCTGGTGTTCCTCCACCCAATTCCTTCCATTTCCAGAAAGGTATAAGATATTTCTTCTGAGTGTCTTGACATCACTGCAAATACAAATGTGAAAATCAGAATTTATGTTCCCTATAATAGTATTCTTAATATAAACATTTTTTGTGTAGTCAATTACCCACTGTTGAGACCATACATCAATCAATCAAAGAGGTCAATATATGGATACCTAAATGTATCTTATGTACTTTCTACCCTTGGCCATACCATTCCCTGCCCTAGGTGCTACTAGAAACCCACATTTTCTCTGAAATCTCAAGAAGTTGACTTACCAAGTGCAGAAAAAATAATCAGGTTTTTCACTGAAAAACCATTTTTAATTGAGTAAAAACCTTAGAAACTGAAAGCAAATATTATTCAGTAAGAGATATTATGGTATGTATACATTCAATGGAGTATTACAAAGACAGTGAAAAGTAAAATGAGGATGATATACCTATATGTACTGATACAGGTTAGGGAATGATTATATAATATGATCCATTACATAAATATACATGTTTTTCTACATGCATAAAAATTCTAAAAGGTCACAACAAAATTCTTAATAGGACTTATCTCTGGGATGAGAGATGGAAAAGTAGAAATTGTATTCTTTACTAAAATATTTCTAACTTACATCTATTTTTATGACAGTGAATTACTTTATAATAAATAATGTTCCATTTTGAAAACAAAAGTTCCCCTTGCTTTTGAATTCTTAGTGCTCATAGTACATGGAAGGTATTGATATATTTTAAACATCTTTTATCCCCTAACGTATGGAACACACTGCCTCACATGTCAAAAATTACCTTAAAGAGGAGTATTTTCTTAAGTTGTAGAGTACTACTGACATAGGAAGTGAAACTTAAATGGCCCACTTTCTGGCATTCCTCTGTATATTTTGCGTATGCTCCTGACACATAAACACACACGTAAGTCACTACCACCATCTTCACAGACATGGTGGAACCCAAGGAGGCAGAGAATGCATAAGCATACTTCAAAGGGAAAACCTCGTCATCATGTTTGGAGAGAGAAGTCAGACCACTCAGAGAAAATAAGGAGGGGAAAATGAGGTCAAATTTGTTAACTCTTACCCACCTCCCAGTTTTCTTTCAGTTTTAAGATTTTAAAATGTTATTTCTAGAAGATGCTATATTATTAAAACTAAGGTCAAATTTTATCACCAAGATAGGAGAAACTCTGTTGAAAGTGTCAGCAAAGGACTAGGAACGTATAGCCTTAAGTTTTCCTCTTCCTGGTTGTTTGCTTGTTGCAAATTGCTGCAAAGTTCATGCTGTGTAAGCGACTTAAACTGCTCAGTTGTATTCTTGAACAGAGATGGCTGCGACAAGGTGTGAAACACGGGGAGCTGGTTAGCCGGACTCTGTCCAGACCATGGGCCCAATGCTAGGTGCTATGAAAAAGATAAAGTCTTGTCCTCAAAAATCTCAAAGTGGGGAAACAGTAGAGTAACACCAAACCACAGCACTCCATCTTATCAGATACTCAAGAGTGGCAATTCGGAGAGATGAGAGGGAGGAAGGAGGAGTAAACTCAGGAGCAGTGAAGCTGGTGGGAGAGGAGGTGGCCACAGGTACAGAAAAAAGTTAGTTCTAAAGTTAGAGGCAGACTCCGGGAGTGCTGAGGCCCTGACTGGGAAATAGTCATCCCTCAGTAAATGTCAGTCTGATGTCTGAACCAAGAATTAATAAGCATAGAGTGTAAAAAATAGCAGATAGTTTCATATATCTGGTAGGATACTGTGCTAAGGAATTTGAGTTTTATTTTGAAGACTATGGGAAGTCATTGAATAGATTAAGTACAGGAATAGCATGATCAAATCTTGGTGTTTTAGATTATTCTGGCTACTTTATGGCAAAAGAAAGACTAGAAGCCACAAGATGGGTTAGGAAGATTCTGCACAATAATAAAGGTCAAGGAAGATTAGAACATAGTCACAGTCACATAATAGTGTGAGTCTATTGCACAAAAAAACCTGGATCTTTCTTCTTATTCCATTCATTTGGAAGAAAAACCTGGGAATCATCTTTCAGAGAATTTCAGCTGGCAGGGAATTATTGCTTTCATTGCCTGAGCTTACCAGGGAGACAGCTTGAAAGAAGCAGTCCTTTTCCTCTGACCTTTGCAAAAGCTCCGGTGGAGGTGCAGTGGTATTACTATGCCCCTAGTAGCAGCCTCTTAGCAAAGAACCCCCTGCTAGGTACAGCTCGAAAAGCAACCAAATATTAGTTGACCAGTTTCTGGAAGATACCATATATCCCCCGTCTCTGAAAACTCTGCCATCTCTTTCATGTGTCCAGAGTGATTGAGGCTAGGGTTAGCCAAGAAATTTCTGCCTCCATGAAAAACCAATCAACTCCTCTGTGCTTGCTTCATGCTACTCCAACACAGCTCACTCCCAGGGACCAAGCGCTCTGGGCTGTCATGTCCTCATCTACTAAAAACAAAAACAAAACAAATAAAAATTTAAAAACAGGCAAGGGTATGCAGTGGGGGTGGGCGGCAAGGAGAGGGGATAAAAACCTGATTTAGCCTCAGGAAATCGTTGAGGGTAAAGAACATCCTGTCTGCTAGGTGCTCTGTGCTCTTCAAAAGAGCCAAGGAGACTGTGGAGTATTATTCATGCAAGACAGCATTTTCCTCCCTCACTAGGGAGTCCCTCACTAGGGAAGGAAGAAGATGGAGCGCTTCGTTCCCCCACACTCTCTCTGCACACTCTCTGTTGAAGCCCAGCCCTGGGAAGACTCCAGGGGGGAATAAATCGCCTGCAGTGAGGCCCTGAGAGAAGAGCAGCCAGGTCGCAGGTGTGCAGTAGGCAGGCCTGGAGGAAGCGCCAGTCCAGGGCCAGCTGCGGTCTGGTCAGGCTTGAGGCAGCCGGCTCCCAGGGCCCAGCTCCTCTCCTGGGCAGACCCTCCCACGGCTGCCCCACCATCTTCACTTAAGCCCCATCTCCAACCCCAGGTCACAACTTGAGTCTCATTAGTCATGAATCACTGGGCCTTGAATTCAATTCAGCCAATTCACATTCATCGGGGTAATAATCAGGGTTTTTCTCCATCCTGCATCTTGGCCTGTTTTTTCTTTTTGCTACAGTCACCACCTGAATAGGATTAGAGAAAGCAAAATATTACAATTCACTGGAGATCACATTTCCCTTTCCTCAACCTTTGCCTCCACTTGCTGGTGAAAAACAAAGGATCCAAGACTGTGGCCGAGGCCTGCGCGGAGCTGAGGAGGCAGTGGGGACTGGACCAGGCTCAGCTCCACCTGCTTTGCTGGCTGGCATGGGACGCGCTTTCTGCCACACCAGTCCCAGCACTTAGTTATTTACATAGCCAAATGAGGGCTTTCATTTTCCAGAAGGCCTGTGCAAGGGCCAAAATAGTTGATGTTTTTGCCTTGAGGCAGAGACCTCTGCATGGAAAATGTTCTTGGAGAGAAGTTGTGTCTTGTGCTTTTACAGGGGTGAGTTAAAGGTCCGAGGTCCTCACCTCTGCTGATGAGGGAACAAAAGTGGGTTCCCCGTGCAATGGCAAGGAGCTTACTCTCTCTCTCTCTCTCTCTCTCTCTCTCTCACACACACACACACACACACACACACAGACTCACTACCCCCTGCATTCCTTATTATGGAGAAAAATTTGATGACCTACCTGTTTTTGTGGACACCCTATAAGTTTAGGGGCATTTCCCAATTAATTTCTTCTCCAGGACAATTGTTGGATCTGCTCAGAGGGGAGCCTGGATGGGATATTCAATATCATGCATTTGTTGCTTTAAAAATACCAGTGCCCCAGCAAGAGAAGGTCGTGTACTTCCTATCTGGCATATGTCCTCAGACATGGTGTTTTCTTTGTCTTGGAGAATCGCTTAGGTTTAATGGGTGTTGCGTACAAAGAATGATGGGAATTTGATGATAATTTTTAAAAGTTGAAAAAACAAAAACAAGAGAAATCAAATAAAAACAGGCCATCCCAGTGTTTCTATAGGACCCTGAGAAACCAGCCGTAGCAGCTCTCATCCTCCCTCCGGAAAACTAAATGTGGCACTTGGGCTCCCCTGGATTCATTTGGTGTTATGGAGCCCTTTCGTCAGGCCCAGGTCCTCATCTCTCCACAGATCACATGGGTGACCTGACGCTACCTCTCACAGGCCTCTGCTACCCAAAGACAATCCCATTCCTCTGTCCTACAAACTCTGGGAAATAACAGCAATGCATCTGTTTCATGGGTTACCCCTCTAAGGTAGGACTCTCACTTCAGAGTGTTTTATCATAGTATGGCCGGGCTGATTTTTATACTACTGTTAGTCACATAATATCTAATAAAAGAAGGTAATAGTTGTTTAGTTAAATGAATGGTGTGTTTCTACTCATCATTGTTTTCTTTACCTTCTAGTAACCTCTCCTGCCAGTACCTTCTTTTGGTTTGCCTGAGGTAGGAGGACTTCATCCTTACATTTGAGGAGGCCTTAGCAAGTTACTATGGGGTACCTATGGACACCAAGCTTTTAAGGGATGCACACTCTGAAAGGAATTCAGTCATCTATGCATGCAATGACAAAGAAAGCTAACTCTTACTTTGAAAGATCCTTAATATAATTGGTGTGCATAAGGAGAAGAATTAGGTATCAGTCTAGAATTAGACTGATAATAGTTTCCTAAAACCCCCAAATTACCCATCCTCTCCCTTGTGGGCAAAATGCCAAGTCAAAGAAGATCAGCCCAAAGCAGGGCAGCTGAGGCCTGAAATCTTGTCACAACTCTAAGTTACCTTTGGCAGGGAACCAGAAGTAAGGGAATAGGCAGGTCTGGGACTAACAGAGAGAACAAAAAATATAAATCAAGATAACGGCTGCCATTGTCTCTGCCAAAGACAGCCTCCTCATATGTCTGTCCTCCATGTGTCTTCTCCAAAGCTCCTTCCCAGAAGTACCAGGCTGTAGAAGCAAGAGAGGCCCGCCCACCTCCCTTCCATATAGTATATTCCACTCAACTCCACCCCTAGTTCCTAGCAGCTCCTTTTCTCAGGAAGTCCAGTTCATGGCATACTGAGACTTGTAAACCAAGGCAACTGCATGTGATTTGGGGTGGTATCTCCCCTTCACAGAGATGTATCCATAACAGAGGGAAAGGACACTGACCCCATAATAGACCCTGGACATTCCACCCCAGTCTTAGTTTCCTTGGTCTATACATACCTCAAACAGAACTTTTTTTTTTCTTTTTCTAATCAGGCTACTAGCTTTACAAGGTGGTCCTTACAGCATAGGGTACAGCTAAGGATAACAAAGTCTGGTTTATCCTCCTAGCCCTAGCTTCCCAATGACATGACATAGTCTTATTCACCTTTGTATTTTTAGCAGTTGACATATATACAGTAAACATAATAATTGTAGTAGCCTCCACTTAGTGAGTGCTTTGCCACCACCAGGTGTTTTGAAAATATCTCTCACTACTAAATATGCTAAATTGAATTTAACTGACCTACAAAATAGGACTGACATCATTTTAAGGGGCAAGGTGGTAACCCAGATGGTATCAGCTCCCAATCAAACACTGCCTTTACAACGTATCAGTCAACTGAAAATTAAAACTCTAGGCCTAAGATTTTTATTATTTTAGTTGTTGAAAATAATGCTGGCCCTGGTTATGCCACAGACTATTGAAGAAGAAATATTTGTGAGATATTTCTTTGTAAATATTCCTTTGTAATGTTTGCTACAAATAAAGTCACATTAACAGTAAGGTTACACAGTAGCATTGCCATAGATACAACAAGTATGATTTGGGGAACGGTCACATTTCCCAAAATAGCCTCCCCTTTGACCTATCATAATTCAACACCACATAATCTCCACGTAACAACTTAGACATCTAAGGAGATACAGCCAAGTCACTGTAATAATTATTGATGGCTGTGTAACAAATTAGTCCAAACTTTGGTGGTTTATAAGAGCAATAAACATGTATCATCTCACACAGTCTTTGTGGATCAGATTTTGGAACCACTTCGCTCAGGTTTCTAATAGGTATGCAGTTAAGATTTTTGCCTAGGACTGTAATCATCTGAAGGTTTTATGGACACTGAAGAGTTAACTCCTGAGACAGTTTTCCCACAGAGAGTTGGTTGCTGATAGGAGGCCTCAGTTCTTTATATGAGCCTTGGAATATCTGCATGACATGGTGTCTAGTTTTTCCAGAGCAAGCAGCCTGAAAGAAAGAGCAAAGGGGAAGCACAAAGTCTTTTATGAAGCAGGCTTACAGGTCACATACCATTATTTCCACCATATTCCATTATTTAGAAAGAAGTTGTTTAGAAAGAAGTTGTTAATTCTGTCCCACACTTAAGGGGAGAAAAATTAATCTCCTTGATTTGAGGGAGAATTGTCAAAGAATTTTTGGATCTATTTTAAACCCATCACAGTTACTATAGAATGCAACCATGTTTCCAGTATATTGGATGGAAGATTGTCAACTAGAATTTTAGGCTCTTCATTCCACTGGATGCTATTGTTTACTGCAAGTAAGTCCAACTCAGTCTGACCCCACAGGATTTGCACAGTTCAGAGATGTGGATTCTCTAACTGACTCATATTTTCTGCAAAATGATTGCTGCTCTGTGTCCTTCAAAATGGGAGGGAGGAATGTTGGAAGAATTTTCAGCCAGTCAATTGCAGTGTATCTTATCCTTTTGCTGTAAATGTGATGCAATAAAGTAACTAAGATTTCAAAGAAAGTTGAGTTTACCACGAGACAGGGAATATGACATGTATTTTTCAGAGCCATTTGCATAATTAATTGTGGCATTATATTATTAGACTAACACAGTGTGGATCATACTCATTAGTGTAGGTTATTTCATGACGAACTCATGGAGAACCATCTTGCTCTAGTAGATGAATGGAGCTATGAGAGAAATAGCACAGATATGTTTCAATGAAGAAAGGGATTTAGATTAAGTCTAGTGCATGCAGCATCACTGTTTTTATGAGAGTGAAAAGTCTAGTTAGGGGAAGAAAATAGAGCCAGAATATGCCATAATGCCAGCAGGTAGGTTGTTGGAGAGGAGATGCTCAAAGAAGATGTAAAAAGGAAGTAAAATCAAACTTCAGCTGCCCCAAATATCAGCCCCACCATTAAGAAACAGTGAATCTAAAAGGCACTACATTGATACTTGAATGGAAAGGGAAAATTCTTGCCCCAGCTAGACTTCAAGGAGAAGTCAAACTTCTTCAAGGAGAGCTCACAGTGTCACCACCACCACTTTCTTCAACTAGATTCTATTATCCTTCTCTGCAAATATTGGGAAATTAAAAATGAATGAAAGCACCTATTCTGTTCCTTAGTTTCATGACTCTAATACAAAAGTTAATTGGACACTTTGATCATCTCAAATAATGGTGTATAAATGCAAAAAGTATTTAAATTTATGCAGGGTGCTTCTTTTGAAGAGTTGGAAACAAACATATTCTCATCCACTAATCTTCAAACTTTCCACTGAGGATACTTACCCAAAAAAGGGGAGAGGGATACCCTAATGCCCAGAGTAAGAGCCAGACCTGCATTTTAGTCTTAGCTCTGCGAGAAACATGGTCTGTGATCTTAACCAAGTCACTTCCATTCCGAGGGACTCTATTTTGTCCACAAAAATTATAGTAACTTGTCTCAGCCCTCACAGTGATTTATTTGTTCATTTATTTCTATGTTTATCTTAGATTTTAGGAAATGTGAATAGCTTCTCCTGGTTATTTGTGATAGAGAAAATGAAAGGGACAAGGCATAAAAATAAGAATTGTGGAACCTGTGATTTTTTTTTATTTAATTATATTTGACATCATTTGTATTCCCCAGGGAGTACCCACCACCATTTCACCCATGCACCATCACCTCAGTCCCTTGTGCTCTTTCTGCCCTCATCCCTGTCTTTGCCCTCCCCCTACATAGTCCCTTTGGTTTATCTTTGACTTTTTGGTCTTGTTCAGTTTTTTGTTTGCTTTTAGTTATAATTGCCCATTTCCTTGAGCTTCTTTGTTGTTGTTGTTGTATTTGTTGCTCTTTCATATTCCTCCTAACAGTGAAGCCATCCGATATTTTTCTCTTGCCTTCTGACTTGTTTCACTGAGTATAATTCCTTCAAGCTCCATCCAGGTTTCTATAAATGGCCCTAGTTTGTCATTTTTGATTGCTGAATAATATTCCATTGTGTAAATGTACCACATCTTCTTTATCCAGTCATCTACTTTTGGGCATTTGAGTTGTTTCCAGGTAATACCAATTACAAATAGTGCTGCAATAAACATAGGAGTACAGATGTTCTTTTGGATTGGTGTTTTTTGTGTCCTTTGGATAGATTCCTAGGAGTGGGATTGCCAGGTCATATGGTAGTTCCATTTCTAGTAGACTGAGGAACCTCTATATGGTCTTCCAGAATGGTTGGATTAGCTTGCATTCCCACCAGCAGTGTACTAAGGTTCCTTTTTCTCCACATCCTCGCCAGCATTTATTGTTGTTGGTTTTTTTGATGTATGCCATTCTTACCAGTGTAAGGTGGTATCTCATTGTGGTCTTGATTTGCATTTCCCTGATTATGAGGGATGTTGAGCATTTTCTCATGTGCCTGTTGGCCATGTGTATGTCCTCTTTGGAGAAGTGT
>JAGFMF010011478.1:2967210-3087290 GCA_019455555.1 Galemys pyrenaicus | reverse complement strand
TTTAAGTTCTTCTGCCCAATTTTTGATTGGGTTTTTTACTTTATTTTTCTTGAGTCTTATGAGTTCTTTGTATATCTTTGTGATCAGACCCTTGTCTGTGGGGTGGAGCATAAAGATTTTTTCCCATTCAGTGGGGTTTCTTTTTGTTCTGTTTAATGTTTTCTTTGGTGTACAGAAACTTTTTATCTTGATGTAGTCCCACCTGTCTATCTTCTCTCTCATTTTTATTGCTTTTGGGACTGCCACCTCGAAGGCGCTGTTGAAATGTATGTCTTGCAGCATTTTACCTATGTTTTCCTCTATATATTTTATAGTTTCGGGTCTTACATTTAGGTCTTCTATCCATTTTGAGTTGATTTTTGTACATGGTGTGAGATAGTGGTCCAGTTTCATTTTTTACATATGGTGGACCAGTTTTGCCAGAACCATTTATTGAATAAGCTATCTTTGTCCCATTGCAGATTCTTTGCTCCTTTGTTGAAGATCAGTTGTCCATAGTTGTGTGGTTTTACTTCTGTGCTTTCTATACAGTTTCATTGGTCTGTGTGTCTGTCTTTGTTCCAGTACCATGCTGTTTTAATTGCTATTGCTTTGTAGTAGAGTTTGAAGTCTGGGAGTATGATACCTTCATTCTCCTTTTTTTTTTTTTTTTAGTAGAGCTTTGGCTAATCGGGGTTTTTTGTGTCTCCATATGAATTTCATCAATATTTGGTATAATTTCTTAAAGAATTTCATTGATATTTTTATTGGTATTGCATTGAATCTATAAATTGCTTTTGGTAGGATGACCATTTCGATAATCTTGATTCTTCCTATCCATGAACAGGGGATATTTTTCCATTTCTTTGTGTCCTCCTCTATTTCTTTTAACAGTGTTTTATAATTTTCTCTATATAGGTCTTTTGTTTCTTTTGTTAGGTTGATTCCCAAGTATTTGATTTTCTTGGTTTCAGTTGTAAAGGGTATAGTTTTCTTGATTTCTTCTTCTTCAGACTGGTTGTGTATAGGAAGGCTACTAACTTTTGTGCATTTATTTTGTATCCTGCTACTTTACTAAACTGGTTGATTGTTTTAATTAGATTTTCTGTAGAGCCTGTAGGGCTTTCCACATATATTATCATATCATCTGCAAATAATGATAGTTTTACTTCCTCTTTTCCTATTTGGACTTCTTGTATGTCCTTTTCCTGTCTTAATGCTCTGGCTAAGACTTCCAGTACTATATTGAATAGCAGTGGAGAGAGTGGGCATCTTTGTCTTGTTCCTGATCTTAAAGAGAATGCTCTCAGTTTTTCACCATTGAGGATTATATTTGCTGTGGGTTTGTCATATATTGTTTTTACCATATTTAGGTATGGTCCTTCTATTCCAAGGATTTCGAGAGCCTTTATCATGAATGGATGTTGGACTTTGTCAAATGCCTTTTCTGCATCAATTGATATGATCATATGGTTTTTGTCCTTCTTTTTGTTGATATTATGGATGACATTGATTGATTTTCAGATATTGAAACATCCTTGAGCTTCTGAAATAAATCCCACTTGATCATGGTGAATTATCCTTTTTATGCATTGTTGTATTCTGTTGGCTAGAATTTTGTTGAGGATTTTTAAATCCGTGTTCATTAGGGAGATTGGTCTGTAGTTCTCTTTTTTTTTTGTGTGTTATCTTTGTTTGGTTTTGGTATTAGTGTAATATTGGCTTCATAGAACATATTAGGTAGTATTCCTTCTTTCTCAAGTTCTTGAAAGAGTTTGTATAGGATGAGTACTAGTTCATTTTTGAATGTTTGGTAGAATTCATTTGTGAATCTGTCTGGTCCTGGGCTTTTGTTTTTGGGGAGTGCTTTGATTACTTCTTCAATTTCACTACTTGATATTGGTCTGTTTAAGTGTTCTATTTCTTGTTTGTTTAGCTCTGGATGGTTATATCTTTCTAAAAACTGGTACATCTCTTCTAGATTGCTAAGCTTGTTAGCATATAGCTGCTCATAGTATTATCTGACTATTCTTTTTATCTCTTTGAGTCTATTGTAATTTCTCCTCTTTCATTTGTGATCCTGTTTATTTGTATTTTCTCCTGTTTTTCCTTCATTAGCCTGGCTAGAGTTTTATCTGTTTTGTTTACTTTTTCAGAGAACCAGCTTTTGATTTTATTAATCTTTTGGATTGTTTTCTTGGTTTCTAGTTCATTTATTTCTGCTTTACTTTTATGATTTCTTTTCTTCTACTGGTTTTTGGATGCTTTTGTTGTTCTTTTTCTAGATCGTTAAGGTGTGAGATTAGGTTGTTTCTTTGAGTTTTTTCTTGTTTGTTGATGTGGGGTGTGATTTAGATTAAACTAGTCATTATATATTCTTGCTCTGTACCCACAGAACATAACAGTCTTCTTCTTTCCTTTCCCCCAAAGTGCAGGGATTCTTTCTTGGAAGTTGGGTAACCTATTGGATGTAACTGCCTCTAAAGTCTGCATGGAGTTGTGTCTCAAAGACATAGCAGGATTTATCATCCATCAAGAAGGTTAAGAAAATGTTTGAATTGTAATCTAAATACCAAGTATCAACATTTTTTTTAATTTATGTTTAGGACTGTCAAATAGAACTGTGTCATTGTAAATTGCATAATGTAAAATACAACTTTAAATAGGATATTACAAAATCAATTAATATGACTTATACTTATTTTACATGAGTTATATAGTTCATTGACTTGACTTATGTAATGGGTATACATACTCATAATGATAATTCCTGAAAGAAGTTTGGTTTGAGAAATCTTAGACCCTAAATCTTGTTCCACACCTGATTGTTTTAGATTCTCCCATGAAGAATCTCTCCCCAGCATACTCAGAACCCTAACCAGTGACTTGGGTGGCAGCACAAGGCACAATATGTGATATTCATTTGCCACTAAGGAAATCAAGGCAAATATGTATTAGGTAACACTCATTTTAATACAGAGGAAAAAATTCAGGAACATTCCATATTTGCTTGTCAAATGGGAAATTTCCAATAAATACTTGTGAGTGAATGGAAGAAGACTGGAAGTATCTGAATGCCTGGATTATACTGCCTCCTGACAAGAGGCATACATGCTGAGACTACAGTGGCAAACACAAAGCTCAACAATTCAGACCATAGTTTTTACTCTATGAAATGACATCAGGTGAGTGGTTTCTTATTTTGTTATTTACTGTTTCAGAAGCAACTTCACAAATTGCTAAATTTCTAATTTCCAAAATGATAGAATACTTTGTGATTAAGGTCTATACTGTGAATACTGAGATTCCACTAATCTGTAAGCAAAAATGTTTCATTTCAATAGGTATATCATACTCTATCTTATATTTAAATTGATTTATAATAATAATTATATATAAATTATATGGAAATGCATGGCATATATTATATAGTATATATATGCTATATTGTAATGACATGTCCATATACATTTTTATATGTGTGTGCATATATATATGTATATATACATATACACACACCCTCACATGTAGGATAGATAATAATAACTATTTCTATATACCCTTATACTCAATTCCCAAAGATGGTTAAAACACAGGTTCCTGATCTTAAGAAAATTACAGTCATGTGGAAGAGACAGGAGTGTTTTTTAAATTTTTTTTGTTAAAGTGCCAAGAGAAAGTCTTTGTTTATAAGAAATGTTTTCTAAAATATTTAGGGTAAAGAGGAATCATATCTGCAACTTACTTTGAAGCAATTCAGAAAGAAATTATGTATACATAAGTATATGCATGTGTACACATAATACACATACACACATATAAACATACACACATATTTAGAAAGAGAAACATAAGGCAAGTAAGTGAAAAATAGTATTTGGGGGATCTGGGTAAAATCTATATAGCATGTATCTCTACAAGGCAATATTGCTCTCAAAGGAATGAAAATCTTTCTTGGGGGTGAAAAAAATCTTACTCTTTTTCCATGTAAAGCTCAAATATATTCAGAGTCCATAAGCAGATATACAGTATATCTTTCATATTAAAATTTCATGGCAGAAGACAATTAGGGGAAAAAAATGCCTAAAAAGGCACTTGGGGGATGATGATGAGAAAAAGGTTGAGGAACACTAGTATTCAGAAATTTTTTAGACTCTTTCTGCAACTTTTCTATAAGTCTGAAATTATGTTGGAACAAAAATGTAAACATTACGAAGTGCCAGCGCAAGGGAGGGTTCTGGAAGCACAGAAGAGGCAGCCCTGATTCTGCAGGAGTGTAAAAGGTGACTCTGGGCCAGGTGGCACCGGAAGTCCCCATCAGGAAGGTGACATTTGCCCCATGTCTTGAAGGAGAATCATGAGTGTGCTGGCTAGATAAGGACACAGCCTAATCCAAACAAGTCTCAGAGGAAGATTAAATTTTATATCACTCAGTTGTGCTGTTTAGCATATTTTACCATATTTTAATGAGATGCAAATTGATAAGCCAGTCTTTGCTAAAGAATGAATCCCAATTAAATAACAATCTATTGTCAGGCAAAAGATCCAACTTCTAAACTTTCTAAAGAAATGTGAGGTTTCAATAATAAAAACTGCATCGTATTGGAAAAAAACAGACGCGTAGACCAATGGAATAGAATAGAAATCCCAGAAACAAACCCACAAGCTTATGAACAACTGATCTTTGACAAAGGAGCAAAGAACATACAATGGAATAAAGACAGCTTGTTCAATAAGTGGTGCTGGGCAAACTGGACTGCTACATGCAAAAGAATGAAACTAGAATACTGCCTTTCACCATGCACAAAAATCAACTCAAAATGAATTAAGGACTTAATCATAAGACCTGAAATCATAAAATATATTGAAGAAAAAGTAGGCAAAACCCTACATGACATTCACATCAATAACATCTTTAGAGACACAACACCTAAAGCAAAGATAGTGAAGGAAAAGATAAACAGCTGGGACTACATCAAACTTAAAAGCTTCTGTACAGCAAAGGACACGCTAACCAAAACAAAGCGACAACCCACCAACTGGGAGAAAATCTTTGCATACAACATTGCTGACAAGGGACTTATCACACAGAGCCACAAAGAACTAACCAGACTAAACAAAAACAAAGAGAACAATCCAGTCAAAAAATGGGCAAAAAAGCTAAAAAGGCAATTCTCCAAAGAGGAAATGCAAATGGCCAACAGGCATATGATAAAATGCTCAACCTCTCTTGTCATCAGAGAAATACAAATCAAAACTACTATGAGATACCACCTCACACCAGTGAGAATGGCACATATCAAAAAAAGGAGCAACAACAAATGTTGGCGAGGATGTGGAGAAAAAGGAACTCTCTTACACTGCTGATGGGAATGCAAGCTGGTCCAACCATTATGGAAAGCAGTATGGGGGGGTCCTCCATCTACTAAAAATGGAACTTCCATAGGATCCAGCAATCCCACTCCTAGGAATATACCCAAAAGACACACAAATACACTGATTCAAAAGAATACCTGCACCCCTATGTTTATAGCAGCACTCTTTACAAGAGGTAAGACCTAGAAACAACCTAAATGCCCAAAAACAGATGAGTGGATCGGGAAGCTCTGGTACATCTACATGATGGAATACTATTCAGCAATCAAAAAAAAGAAAAACTAGACGCATTCATAGGAACATGGATGGAACGGGAAGGGATTATGCTCAGCGAAGTAAGTCAGAAGGCAAAAGAAAAATACCAGATGGTTCCTCCCCTAGGAGAAATATAAGGGAACCAAATAAGGATCAAGGAAAGGAATAAGAACAATAATAATAATAATAATAAAGACACAACAAAAACCAAAAATGAAAAGACAAGGACAAATTGGGGACACTTGGTGGGGAGGGGGGAGGATGAGGGTTGAGGGCAGACGGGAGCATGGGGGACTGAGGTAATGGTGCACTGGTAATGTGGTGATGGGGATTACAATTGATGTCAAATATATATAAATTTAAATAATAATAATAATAAAAAAAAGAAAAAAAAAAGAAATGTGAGTTTGAGGGAAAATGACCTTTCTTCTAGAAGGCTAGTTTATCCAAACATTCGGTCCCCAAAGGACTGAATTCTCAATTCACAACTTTCAGGTTTGGGAAATCCTTTGGGGTTTTGCAAGGCAAAGGTGCCATCTAGCTCAATTTGCCTTTATCTCTGATGTTACAGTGGGTCAAAAGACCTGAGATGGGCAAAAGGTGGATTTCATATTCCAGAGCAACAACCCCCACTTGCTGGAATTCACACACTGAGCAATAGAAACACAGGCAGAAAGCATACTGTGAGAAGGAGTGCAGAAGGAGGCAAACGCTGGAAAAAATCGTGCTTTTCTCCCCATGACAGTTGCCTTTTGTTTGGGCAAATAATTTGAGGAAAGAACAAAACAGCAGTTGTTTGTTTAATGCCAAGCCACAAAAACATGGAGACATTCTGGCCCCAGCAAGGAGAAAATTCCTTGTCCCAAATTTCTGATTATTCACCTTCCAGTCCTGCTGACCAAGATGATAGAGAAAGCACCGACTGTCTCCTGACTCCCCTCAGTCACTTTCACTGGGCCAGGACCACCACACTCATTCATAGCTCAGTAGGACAGGGACCCAGGGGGCCAGAGAGATCAATGCCAGGCCAGGCTAAATCCGAGGGGGTTATAAAGGGATGGGGCGGTCTAAAAACACATTATTAATGCCCATGGGTGCCCAGCCTGCCAGTGCCTGATTTCTTGGCTATAGGAATCTACAAAAAGAGTATAAAACCTCATGTTCAAGGTTTTGGAGTTTGTAACATATACAGACTCATATACACATGCCCAGAAACACACAAACTGCTTTGTGATATATACATCTGGTGCCAACATAAACAGGGCCCTGGCCAAAAACCATGTTAGTTAGCAACTGACCAATGAAGTGTTTAAAGTTAAAGGCCAACAGAAAAGCCCAAACAGTGATGTTTTTCCTAAACTTGAAGTCACTCGTCAGTATGCTTTTCTTTTCCAGAATGATTTTCTAATATCTTCACTCAGGAAAGATCCTGAGATCCTCTCTGCAAAGAGGCCCGTGACAGGTTTGCTATTAGGTGAGTTCATTACCATAAATCCATCCAAAGCAAGTTCCAATAACAATTACAAGACCATCAAAGCATGAAACCCAATGGCTGCTTTGAATCTGTGACCAGTACCAGTGAGAGGGAGGTACTGAGTTTCTAGAACTGCCTGGTCTCAAAAGTTTATGGAAGCACTGAGGTCCCAAAGGAGGAAGGAACAACTTTTCAGCCTAGCCAACTGACACCTGGAAGAACAAGCTGGGAAGAAAGTGGACTCAGTTCCCCAAATCCATGGCACAGGCAGAGTGAGCACCTGGTCCTAGTGATACAGCTGAGGGATGACCCTTTTCCCTATCCATCTCCAACTTTCAGGTACTAAATGTCCTTTTCACCCCATAATAAAACCTGTTCTCAGGGAAGGACTGATGTCTATTATTTACCACTGATTTTGAATATTTTTAAGTCAGTGTTACCAGGTTGTAGGATATAGTGCACTTGAACTCTTTGACCTAACAGCCTTGACTTCTGATAGAACTAGTGTCCTTGACCACCAAATGGGACAGGAATAAGTAGGAATAAAGAAAGGCCAACTTTTTCAAAGCTGTCCCTGCTGCCTTCACTTAGTCTTCTCACTCAGTCTTCAGATCTCATTTCTAAGTAGGTCAAATACTGACGATATGGTCTCTTGTTAGCCTTTACTAAAGTAAATTTCCATGTCATTCTCTGTCAAGAGCCGAGTCCAGTGCCTGGCACATAGCTCATGTTCAATGAATGTTTTTGGAGCAAATAAATCAATGGATAGTCAAATGGAGAACTGGATGAATAAATGGATGGTTGGATGACAGAAAGATTAAGGGGTAGATGGATAGATGGATGATAAATGGTTGTTGGGTACAAGATGAATGATGACTGATGGATAATAAAATTCTAACATAACCCCATCTGGGTCCTGTTTGCTTCTTATGTCTCTCTGAGAGTTCTACTGCTTCAATGCAACTTAAAGAAGTTCAGTCAATAGGTGAGGCTGTAACTAGATGCTCATGATGAATTACAGCAGTAGCAACTGAGAAAGGTCAAGAAAGCAAACAAAGAGAAGGGCTGAGAAGATAAAAGGCAAAGAGAGATCGAGAAGAGTAGAAAAAAGAGACCATGGACAGCTGGAGGAGAAAAGCAGAAGATTTGGGGACTGGAATGAAAAACAAAGGGAAGAGGGACAGGGGGACTAGCAATGGGGTTGGGAAATCAGTTGAGGGGAGAGATCATGGAAAAATAATTTGTAACATAAGGGAAAAAAAAGAGATGGGCGCCTCAAATAGGACTGTAGGGAGGTAAAAGTTGAAAGTGAGGGGCTTGTAAGAGGAAGACAGAGGAAGGAAAGAATCTTAACCTCCCCCCCCCAAAAAAAAAAGTAAGTAGCAGTGAAAGAAAGAAACAAGATGAGAGAAAAATGCTGGCCCTCAAAGCTCCAGAAGGGGTGCCTGGTATGAGGGAGCCAAAGCCACAGCTTCTCTGCCAAGGGAGGAAATCTTAGGAGACCCGCCCAGCCAGAATCTTGAAGTCTCAGACTTTTTCCACCTTATGAGCTGTAAATTGATCTATTCAGTTAGAGAAACCTGGTTTTTATTGAGTAATTTCCTCTGAACAACTTCCAGTTTTGAAAATGTCCCCAAAGTTCTCTGACTCTCTGCTCCCCCACCGGGTCCCTGCGTCAATGCCTGTAATTCACAGGGCTGTGCCCCACCCCTTGCTGCACATCAGGTCCTTGGCTAATCCTGATATGGCACCGGGTCCTGCTTGGTGCAGAGACCTCAGATCTGTTTGTTCTGCTGGCCAGGTCCCGGCATGCACCGCGAGGAGCCCATCCCGGCAGCAGCTTAGGCGCCCCTAGCCACAGAAGGGATTTCTAACTGGTCCCAAGCCACGTCCTCCGCCTGGCCTCAGATATCAAGGAAATTTCTCAATTTTTCTCCTTAGCCTCAAATGGGGCCTCTTGCAGATGCAAACAAGAGGCTCTTTATGGGCAACATCAACCACCACTTACTTTTTATATTCATCCTTTATGCCAGCATCCCTCAAAGCACTTCGCAGACAAGTGTCATTGTCTCTCCCTTACAGATGGCATCGAGAAGAGAGCACAGAAAGTTAAGTAGTTCAACGAAGGTCATTCAAAAAGTCAGAGCGGAGGTGGGAACAGAACCCAGGGCTCCTTGCTCCCAGGCCTGTCACCTGCTCACTCCCAGGCCTAGGCTGAAACAGCCAACTTCTTTGAGCACCCTTCCCACACTCCAGCCACATGCCACCCCCACCTCCAACCCACCCCTGAGTCCTTGCTACTTAAAGCCCAGACTGAAGCCCCCAACTTCCTAACAAGGATAACACAGATCACTGCATGGAAGGGGCCATCTTGTGAAATCAATTGAAGGCCAGTTCACTTGCCAAGACCCAGTACAGGGTGGGAAGGAGGAGAGGGCTGAGGTCCCCTCAGGAGGTGAGATGCAGGCGTCAGACTCAAAAAGCAATTGCATTACCTGTGTGGCTGAGGTTTTACTGCCTGCTCAATCTGAAAGTTAGCAAAGTAGTAATCAATGAAAAGGAAATATAATTGAGAAGATTAAAAGCTGAGGGTGGGTATGCACTGAGGAGGGAAGTGATTGCTAAAGAGGTCCATTTGTATAATTCAAAGGTCGATGCCTCTCATTAAACTCACATCTCTAGACACTCAGGGGATGAAAGAGAATCTCTCCAAGCTGACCGGCTGACACCTAAGAGTTTCCTCTGGCCACTTTCAAGGGCAGTGCGAGGCCAGAGGGACAGAAAAGGCTGTTGGAAAGAGAATTTAGGGGAATCCATAAGTAAAAGAACATTTGGAGAATTGAAACACAAAACCAGGTCTCCTGACCCTTTTAAAAAAGATATTCAAGTTTCTTTTAGACCTTGAGGCTTGTTTACATGATCTGAATGAAAGCTGAATCAGTGCCCAGGGAACTTCTAGATGGCACAACCTCGTCTTCTCTGTTCATACTCACACCCACACCACTACACACACATGTCCTTACATGGAATGCATGCATTTCTACAGCCTCTTCTGGGCTCCGAGTGACACAACACATCCGCTTGCAGTACCAGCAACTGCATCTCTCTCTGAGACAAGGGACTAGAGGCTGAGAAGGAAGGTGTGAAGAAGAACACGCATGTCTATGTGTGTGTGGTGTGTGCTATGCATGCACATGTATGTGTCTACAGATATAACCTGAGACAGTGAGACTGTGTGGTCCAGAAGGTCAGATTAGCTCTGCCTGCAGATAAATCATAGTTCACCTTCTGGCCCTTATTTTTTCTGTTGTATATGCAAAAAAGAGATACTGTCTCCTTGTCTCCTTTGTCCCTTCATTTCATCTTCTGTCTTTGCTGCTACTATACCAATAATTCCCTCCAAGTGTGTCTGGGAGATCATAGGACACAGATAGGGCTGCCAGCTTGAGAAATGTGTTAGTTTAATATTTTTGCCATGCACATTACCACAGAATTAGTTGCCTAAATCAATACAATTTTTTCTCTCTCTAACAGTTTCCAGGGATGGAGGAGCTGATGCAGTATGGATGGGTTATCGGCTCAGGGTCTCACAGAGCTGACATCAAGGTGTTGGCCTGTCTACTGTCTCACCTAAGGCCTGGCTCCTCCTTCAAGCTCTTCCAGGGTGTTACAGAATCCAGTTCCCTGCAGCTTAGGACCAAGGTCCTGTTCTCTTGCTGGCTGTTCCCTAGGGCTATACTCCTAAAGGCCTACCGCTGTTCCTACTAACTTAGCCATCTCTGAAACAGAGCAGTTTTTCTTTCGAGACCAAAAGAAGAATCCCTTGCCACTTGGGACCTCAGAATTCTATCTCTGGCCTCCAGACTCAGATTTAAAGGGCTCATGTGATTAGGTTATGCCTACCCAGATAATTTCCCTTTTTTTTTATTTACTAAAATCAACTGATTAGTAAACTTAATTACATTTGCCCTTCACCATGAAATCCCCTTCACCATGAAATCCCCTTCACCATGAAATGTAACATAATCACAGGAGTGATGTATCATCATCAATTTTCACTCACACTCCAGGGAAGGAGATTATACAAAATGAGGACCATCAGGGACCATCCAAGAAGTCTAACAACAGATAAAACACAGGTTGCCTGGTCATATTTGAATCTCAGACAAACAATGAATACCTTTTTTAGGCATACAATTTTGAGGATATACTTACACTTAAGTAATCCTTAAGTTCCAATTTACCCAGATATTCTGTATTTTTTCTGGCAAAACTAGATGCAGAGCCTCAGGCCTCTGTTCCACAAAAAGGCCAAGCTTGGCCTGCAGTACAAGAAGGCATTTCCTTTGTGCAGCAAGCAGAAGTAGAACTTTCTTCAGCTGGGGGCCCTCTGGTGATAAGAGAAGGCCTCTGTGGCCTTATTTCTGCAGCATTGCTTTCTCTACTTCTCTCCCCCAGTTCCTTCAGCCCAAGGCTGTCAACACCCTGCAAACTCACAGAGAGCAATAGCTGTTCCCAGGCCATGTGCAGAAGGGGGGGCCCCAAGGTCAGCCACATAGTCTCACTAGGCTGGAATCACAGCCTAGTGGGTGGGGTGTGTAGGGAGGGGCAGAGGGAGGCAGACACAGGCCCAGGCTCTCCCCACTGCCCCTTGTTTAAGATTGACCCCGGAAGCTCTTGCCCTGGAGGTAGGTGATACAGGCTGTTGGGGCGTGGAAAGCTCCCCTGACTGTCAGCAAAGGAGTTTTCCTTGTGAGCGATGCTTGGCTCTCCTTGAAGCGGCTCTAAATCCTTGCCAGCGACATTTCAAACTCTGGCCAGCCCAGTGTTACATTTTAACAGACCAGGCCCTATTAGCCTGATCCTAGGATGGGTTATTCTTTCCAGTTTTCACTAACAAAAATCCCCTTTTATTTGAACACTCAAGTGGCCTCTAGGAACAAGGCTTTCATGAGCTGCCAAAAATGTTCGGATGCAGCAACATTTGTGTGTGTGGCCAATTACATCGGTACCTCTGGGGCTGATCCCACAGGCCTTTCTCAGGCAAAATTCCTATGAACTGCCAGCAGAACCCCCCCAACCACCATCCCTTTTTCTGAGCTCCATATGCAAAAGGAGGTGCTGGGTGACTGCCTGGGCTGCTAAAGATGGACTTATAAGTGTGGAAGTTCTTACTCTTATAAATTCGATCCGAGTGGGGAGGGTGATTTATATAAATACTAGTCAAGACATTATTAGAATTAATATCATCATCTTTGCTGCTTTCCTTTTTAGGTTTTTCCTCAAATCAGTTTTGTTTGATAAGATTGGGCTGTTTTGGCTGCAGACTTCTTTCTTCGTGGTGGGAACAAAGGACTTCTTGGGTTCAGACAATGCCCCCATTGTTTGCTGATTTATTGAAAGTTCAAGTTTTTCTAGAATTATGTGTACTCTGTTTTGCAAAGCAGGGATTAGTGAGATTTTGTTGACCTGCAAGCTATCTGCATGCATAGTGGTGGTTTCTCAGTTTCTAGTCTGTAGCAATCTGCTTTTCTCGTTAAACAAGTCAAGGCAGCTCAGAGGGTGGGTAGATGTCTTACAATCATTCTTTCTTTCTAGCAGCTACCTTGCTAGTGCAATTGTCTTCCTCTTGATGCTATCCCATTGCCAAGCCACCGCAGCTGAAGCCTGCCAGCTGAAGGCCTGCACGGCTGTCTGGAGGATGCTCGTGGGAGCAGACGCCTTCTTCTTTTGACCGCTTCATCCATATCATGCAAAACTTCCCTCTACTGCCTACTACTAAGAAACTTACTGCTAGGGAAGCCTAGAGTATTTTTTCTTACAAAAAGCATGTCAGAAAAACTCAGAAACTAGTCTGCAACAGAAAATTAGAAAAAGCTGATTTATCTTCACTTCAGCCATACTCTGCCCTTCATCTCTTTCACATGCTGCATCTTCAGCCTCACATTTGCCACTGACTTGCTATCCAGAGTGTTCTCAGAGCTCTCTGCAGTGGCCTTGAGAATTGTACTCCTTGCCAGGGGATTCCTCTGCCCCTTTGCCATTTTGTTCTGGAAATGAAACTTAGGAGAACACAGTGGTACATGCAGCCACTCCTAAGAGGAATTCTGATGCTAAGTCCACTAAAGAAGACCAAAGCCTGGTGGTGCTTTGCTTTATTATATGTAACAGGACTATACGAAGAATGCCACTCTTAAATAAGCCTAAAAGAGATGGGCCTCCAAATTCAGGGCCTTACATACATTAATCACTCATTAAACAGTGCTTCAATGAAATAAATTTGATATTGATTAGCTTTTCTATTTTAAAAGAAATGCTTATTTTAAAAAATATCCTCCAAATGAAAATTTTCCCAGATCAGGGCTTATCAGTATTGCCTATCGATAATCCCATGTCAGAGCACAAAAGAAACCTCTGGACCCCAGTCCCAGGACTGGAGCTGGGAATTCTCCAAGTTGCTTCAGTTTTTCTAGAAACATAACAGGCCTGCGTGTACACATTGTACCATTATTGCCACCAGCCCCAATCCATACACCTTCTCTGGCCAATACATGTAAGTCTATTTCTTCCCAGAGGGACATTGAAAAAGAAAATGAGTCAAGAAATTCCCTTTGGAAACTTAAAAGAATCTTTAAAATGTTGGTTCTGAAGTGCACTCCATTGAGACGGGAACCAAAGATGGCAGCAGCTTGACTAGTGCTGATATCAGTTAGGAACACATTTACTACCTTGTAATCCCAGGTTCTAAGGTTCTTGGTTTTATTTCCTCTGCATAATTAACACAGTATTCTGAGAAGCTGACACATTATTAGCCCCACTTTATGTATGCCAAGATCTAGGTAGGTCTAGGAAATTAGGAGGCTTGTTTTAACACTCAAGACTAAGGACCAAAGCCAGTGCTCTTTTTCCTCTCTGTGTGCTCAGTGTCAAGAAGCATTGTAGAGAATGAGTTCATTTCTCTAAATGGTGGTTGTTATTTAAATATCCTTCCAACCAGTCTATGAAGTCCTTGAAGACAGCAATGACAGTAATAATGACAAGAGGGCCCATTTTAAGCACTGTATTATGCTTGACACTGAACTGAATCTGCTACCTGACCCTGTAAGGGTAATAATTTTGATCCCATTTTATCAATCGGAGAAAAAAAGTCTCAGAAATGTTTGTTAACTCATCTAAAGTCACACAGCCTAAAGCGAGCCAAGCTCTGCTGTGTGTGTTCTCAGTAACTATTGGATTACACTGCAAAGAACACTTGGTTAGAAAGACTCGGGTGCTTGTTTTTATGTCTCTTTCCCTTTAAAGCTCAGAATTTCTTTCTCCTCATCTGTTACCTTATGCTTTGCATTTCAAACTGCTAGACCCATGTAACATTTCCCTGTGTGAAACTGACTGATAGCTGGAGCACAATACTCTGGGGAGCAAGGGAGGGCAAAAATGTAATCTCTGCTCCCCAAAATAGTTACATTTGAAGCTTATTATTGTCCTACCTCTAGTTTCTGCCAATAACATAGACCTGGACTACAAAAAAGAGATCCATGTATTTATTTCAAAGAATCTCATTATAAATGATGCACTTTACACAGTGCAGTCTTAGCAAGGTTTGCATGCGGAAGCTAGCAGAACATCAAACTGTACCATTCTGCCTGAATTACTGGAAATATCCATGGATCATTCTGGATAAGAATGCATCCATTGTTGAGAAAATGTAATCACTCAGTGAAATAAAAAAAGCAGTGTTCAGCTCCTATCTCTGACATACACTAATCGCATAACTTCAGGCAAGTTACTTAATTTAACTGAACATACTTCCTCACCTATAAGTGGAGCTAATACTATTCTACTTTCCATGGCTATGAGGACTAAAATATACCTGATCTGGGAAGGAATGGGCCTTCAGCAAACATTGCTTTCCTTTGGAATACATGAAATGTTATTAAGCAATATCTCCAAGATCCTAGTTTATATACACTGTAACCATCAATTCCTAGACTGTATCTTAACACAGTGAAGAACTCAGAGGTAACTGACTTAAGTTACCCCTTGACACATGGGGTGTCCTGAGGGCTGGTGCCTCTCAGTGTGATGAGCAGTCCCAGGCTGCCCCCCTCTGTATCACCACCCACCGTGCTGGTGCTACGCTCACTTGTATCGTTCCTCAATACTGACTGTTACCCTTATAGCCCTTCTTCTTTCTCTGCTTTCTCCTCTTGCCTGCTTCCTTTCAATTTTCTGATCCTTTAGTACCAGTGGCACATGACTTATATCAGTGCTAACTATTGCAGTCAAGGGGCCAAAAGACTTAATAAAGGACTATTTACAAAATGTGTGCAGAATATACCACACAGGGATGTTGCACTACCCTCTCTTAAAATACAGGGGAGCTGTGACCACTGCTAGATCCAAAGGGATGAGGGAAGAAATGGTTTCTAGAACCTGGAAAGAGAGTATTATAGAGCGAGACCTCCATGGAAGGGACAATACCAGTTGAGAGAACTAGAGAGATAACTACCTCAGCCTTCCTCTCTTCTTTCCCTTCCATATGCTGTAGGGGGTTCCCAGTGGACGAATCCAACAAGTCAAAAGCAAAAGTTCCAGAGCCCAGAGCAGAGAGAAGAAGGGTCTGGAGGGGCACAGGAAACAAAGAGAGCTTGTCTTGTTCTGACCACGAACCATCAGTCACACATCTTCAACTTTTCACAGCTGCATTTCATTCGCTTTTGTGCCTGCACTCACCACGGCTCTAGATAGCTTTATGTGGGGGAAGGGTGGCCCTGGGTGTTGAGGGTGTACCATAACTGGGGTATGACTATCATTTCATGCAGTTTTACAGGCTAACTTGTATTTTCAATCCTCTTTTCATTTTCCTTCTTTCTTTAATTTACTATGGCCTGCTCTACATTTTATGGAGCTATTTTAAGCATACACAGGAGATCTTCTTGCCATACACAGGGAACAATCAATGTTCTCACTTAATAATTCATTCTTTCATTAAATGCCCCAAGTAATTAAATAAAACATGAATAAATTCCACACTGATATTTGCTAAAGTTTTGTTTCTAGAGACTTTTACCTGTTCGAGATATGCTGGAACTTTACTTTCTATGAAGAACAATGAAACCTTCACATTGTACTAATTTCATTCTAATAGTTGTCAAACACTAAAATACATATTTTGGAGTCATCGCTTCTAATACTGAAGTAGGCCAAAGAAGTTTTAAAGAAACTCAGGTTCAGCGTATTTCAGTATGTTGCCCAGGATCTTATCTGGCAGAATTTAACTCTGGGTTTGTGTGGTACAACGCTCTGCTTTTTCTACTCATACCTACAACTCCACCTTTCTAACTCATCACAGAGATGTAGGTGATGCAGAAAGAATATCCATCTTTCAGTGCATGTGTGCACATGTTGGGGAGAGAAGGCAGGAGAGAGGGCACTAAGCATGGATTTCAGAAGCCTCTTGGAGATGGGCCCTGAAGAAGTATGAAAAGAACAGGAGCAAAGAAGGGAAACGAGCTGACTGACAACAGGCTCTTCTGCTCTTACCTCATTCCCCTGAGCACCCTTCCCCAAAAGAAAGTCAACCAGCATCTTTCCATTTGTCAAAATGTTTATCTAATTTCTCCAAAGAAGCCCACCATCACTGAAGTACACCCTGATCTCACCATGAATCATAATGAGACACTACTTTTTCTCAAAGGGTCTTCACATTTTTACTGGGGTCACTGTCCTTTCTAACAGTTACCTTCTCTGATGATGTCCCTATTTGCACTGCCTGATTGTTCTGCATCATCTTATTATAATGAGCGCCTTTATTTTCAATAACCTTTAATAAAAACATTTTTTATTTTTAATAAACGTTTTAACATTAGTTTTGTCGAAGGTGTGGGTTGATATTTAGTCTCCTGGGAGTCCTCTGAAAGTTTAAAGAGGAAACTTATTTTCATATATATCCCCACTACTTTTACAACTCAATTCCTAAGTGCTCCTCTTCCTGTATGTCCCCTTTGGAATAAGGGCCCATCAGTTTCTCTGTGGTCTTGGTAACCTTTGACTCCTCTCCCTTTCTCATACCCAAAGTAAATCAGGCCTCAGTCCCTGTAGGATCTGTGTTGCAAATTTCCTCCTCCTTTCTCATAATGACTGCCATGGTTTAAGCCCTTATCCTCTCTCCTTTGACACACAATGATCACTCCATAAAGATTTTTTGAATGACTGATCAAATGAACGATTTTGAGGGAAATCCTCCTAACTACCTCTCCACTCCCTATCTGTGTTCCACTAAGCCACTAGAGTTAACTTTGTATAATTTAGATGTGATCATTTCACATCCTTATTTAAGGCAATTCCTAATGTTTGCCAATTGCCTAGGACAATATTCCAAATGCATTAACTGACGCAACAGAGGCCCCGCTCTCTTATCTATGTGTTCCCTCCAGCCTACCTGTACTCTGCATTCATTTATGCCTCCCTACCTTCACTCATGGTGTGCTCTCTGCCCACAATGCTTATTATTACCCTACTTTTCATTTTGCCTCCTACATTAACATGAGTCCATCCTTTAAATCACTACAATATAAAGAGAAAGAATCCATCGCTCTGATGGGCTCAGTTAGCTAAGACAAACCCACCTCCTAGCTGTGTGGCTAGAGGGCAGCACTGATTTATGTAGGGTGGGCATAGCAGGTCAATCTTTATTAACCAAGCAGTCACTCACATTATCTGTGATATTGCCCACATTGCTTATAGGAACACAGAGAGGACAGGCTCTGTTCATGAGATAGAGTGGCACATGTGACACAAGCATCCCAGAGATCTGTGTGCCACTTGGGAGAAACTGAGGCAGGAACTCATTATATTCATTGGTGGACTTTTTGCTTTGGTATTCACAGTAAATGGAGACATAATTCTTTGCTGCTTCTTTCTGGCTCTCCATAATTCAACTTTAAGTCACAGTGCAGACTCCTGAAGAATGGAACAGAGTGTAAAAGAGAGAAATGCTGGGCAACATCAAGGAGAAAAAGCACATAGAAGTTCTTGCACTTCTTGTTCTTCCTGAGGCCACTGTTAGAATGCGTGTGAGACCAGAGTTGACCAGAGCATTCCAAACCTCCTTTAACTGCAGAAGTTTTCCTTCAAAAAAGATTTTGGTGGGATTGTATCAATGAATCAGGTGGAAACGGGGCTGGTCAGTCAGTGCAGGGGAGGGAGGGTGCCACCTCACCTAGCCCAGGCACTTCTTCCTCACCCCTACAGAGACCTAAGAAGTCCAGAGATGGATTGTGGTTGAAAAGTCCTAGAAAAGACCAAAATAGGTACATCTACCTACCAGAGAAGACTGCATCTCAACCAGGTCAGGAGACGGGCTGGTGAGGGAGGGCACAGGAAGTCTCATTACAGCCTCTGGTTGAATTTGCCATATTTGCTTTTCATCAAAGAATTCTAACAAAGCTGTTTTTCTTTTACCTTTGCAGGTCCCTTATTTGAGACAAGAAAATGGCTGTATCATTTGTGGCCTGTGTGTGTTGTGTCTGGTTCCCGTGGTTTGTTTTCTTGCTTTGAAAATGAAACCGTTCATGGCTCAGAGATGGAAAGCAGACCACGTTTTGTCAGCGAGGCCATTCGTCATGTCCCCCAGAGGGGACTGTGAACTCCTGCAGCTTTGTGCTCTGCCAGCACGCAGACCACCCATGTTGGGGAGCTCAGAAGGCCACCAGGCAGCGCCGGGCATGAGGCTCTGTTACCCAGCTGGCTTGAGACCTCAGCCAGCTCCCACCCACCCCTGGGGATGCGGGTCTGAAATAAACCAGTGTTATGTCCGTGGAGGCTAGATCCTACATGGCGGTCAAGGTCTCTTAAGGAATGAATCTGAGGAGGGTCCAGGGTAAACTTGCAAAAAGGTCCACAGTGAAGAGAACTTTTCAAATGTGCTTCAGAGCAGAGCACAGTGAGGAAATCACTTTACTACTCCGTTAAAAGTTGTTTGGCTATGTTTAAGTTGAACTCTTGTTTTTACTGTTCTACAGAAAGCTAGCTGTAAAATGTTCTGACATATAGCAAAGAACTTCTGTTAGCAAATGTCTGCACCTGCCAGGTTGGGGGGGGGGTAGCCAAAGGCACTATGGGGAGGCATCACTGCAAAAAGAAGGTCCCCATGCAGCTGTCCGAGGCAGGCGGCATTGCTCAGCAACTGCCTGACTCACCTGCGAGCCTCCCAAAGATGCAGTTGTCTGCAGTGGCCCATCCAGACCTTTGAGGCTGGCAGCCTGAAATCTACTCTCATACGCTTTCAGGTGATTGTTATGTGACTCATGTGAGGACCGGGACCCTGGGCAGTGTTGATTACAGGGTACTGTGTCTAGAAAATGTCTCTGCATGTGAGCCCGGAAGGATGTTCTGATCTCTAGGGAAGAAGAAGCAATGGGAGCTGGGACCTGGAGCAGACTAGCAGGGCTGAGCAGAAGGAGCTGGTTTGTTTTACCAGGTTGTGTCAAGCCAGGAGAAAATAAGCAAATAGCTCAACCTTCTGAATGCATTAAATATACATTTATAAATGTATATATATATACATACATGTATATTTTATAAATATGATATAAATGTGTCACTTAGACCTGGAACAACAGCAGACAGAGCAGGAGCTGTTTGTGATTGGATGAAGGTAAAGAATAAATTGAACTGAGAGCCACTATTTAAAAAATTCCTCACTTCTATGTCTGTATTCATTTATATAGGAAGTACTGACTAACACTCACTACAATTTCAATAAAGATGAAACCATAACAGAAAAAGCATAGACATATGTGCTTTCTCATATCCTCTCATTTAAACCTATGGCACATCCTACCTTATTCATCTTAGGCAAACACATCCAAGGTGCTGTGCCATTTGCCCGGGCACTCAGGAAGAACAAAGAGCATCATTGGGACTTCCCTTGCAAGTGTAGGGCACCAAAGCCACAGTTTATTCTGACCTTTGATTCCAACTGACCTTCCAGGTTTTCCAGAACTGCTGAAGAAGTCCCACCTCCCCAGTCTCCCTCCAACTGACCCCTGCCCACCTGTGCCCAGGGGTCGACTGGGTTACTAATGTCCCAGAGCATTTGTTGCCTTGTCAGCTCCTACCATGGAGGGCGACTCCTGAGTCAGATTTCCCAACTTCATGACTTCAGCATGTGTGGCCAAAGGCACCGAGTGGTCATGCTCTCCACAACATCTGGCAGGCTCTGACTCTTGGGCCTCATCTTGCAAATTTTCTAAGGAAAAAAAATCCTAATTATCTCATTTGTTCCCCAGTGGGCTTAATGGTGAGTTTTGGGGGGAGGAGGGAAGGCTAGCAGAAAAAAATGGTGCAGACTTCTTCCTATGTATTATGTCTTTGAAATCCAGCGATGAAAATGTATGTGGGAGGGAAGAGGGAGTGTGGGAGAACACATTCCAAGACCTACTGGCCCAAGTAGTCAGCTAATCCCATGTTATCCACAAAAGATTTATAATAATACAATCAGTATTCCCAGGGCAGGGGATGACAATCACTGGCTGTGGCCAAATCTCCTTGGAAAAGCAATGAAAGCGAAGAGCAAATAGCACAACTGTTTGGGGAAAGAGGGACTGATGAATAAGAAAATTATGAAATGGAGATTATAAAATGAGATAGTTGAAGGGAAGACTATTATTTACTTTGTAAATTTTATTTTTCTCTCTCCCTTATCTCTAAGAGAAAAGGTATCTTTCGTCACTGTGTTAATATTCTAGTAGTACTTTACTATATCAGCTATTTTGGGAACTGTTGATTTAGAAATCTCTATGTCAGGATATACCACTCTTAACCAAAATTTGAGATATTTAAATATTTGAAATTAATTCAAGTTTTATAAAGATTCATTGAGTAACTACATCGACTAATATTAACTTTAAAAAAATTACGTTCACTCATGAGTGAAACTGTTTGCTTTGGAGACAGAAAGCATGGTTAAAATGAGACCATCATTGGTCTCCTTTTCTCATTTTTATTTCCTACTTTTCTGCTAAAAGCGCAAGTTTTAAGGAGGATAAAAAGACTACCAAATTCCAATTAGCACCCACATTCATATCTGTGATCATCACTGTATTTCTGATCATATCAAAGCCTTGATCTCATGCATTCTTACAGTGTAACAGTGGTTTGCACTTATCATTTTATAATACTGAGGACTGAAAAAGTGTGCAAAGAGACATACAAGCAATGTCCTTGGTTGTCAACTGATAACTCGGCATGAACACCTCTTCCTGCTACATTTTCCTCTGTATCATAGGAAAGGAGGTTGGAAACACATTTCTCAGAAATCTCCTGTATTATCAACTAGAGTTTGCCTCTCAGAGGCCTTTGCACAAAAGGAACTATGGAAACCATAGTTCTAGCATGATTTCTAGGTAGACACATGATCAATCAACAGATGAGAGGGTTTCAGGCAAACTAGGGAACCACAGGCTCCAGAGTTGTAGGCCAGTGGTATCGGCTTCCTAGAGATTCTTGAAATTTATAGTGACTTTGGACAAGTTTTTGAAAATTACCTATTTTAGAGTCATAGGCAACTGAGATCAGCAGTAGGAATTTCCATGCCTTAGTTTCCAGCTTTTCCAATAGTTTAGTAATCCTTCAGTTGCCTGAATTAAAACCATTACTGCTTCTAATATCTAACATGGCTTCTCTTTTCCCAAACAACTTTGAAAAATACAATAAGCCATTCGAATAGACCAAGAAGGTTTAGGGAGGAAGTATAGATAGAGAAAAAGACAAAGAAACACATATACTACTTCCTTCGCCTGCCTGGCACTGTCTGCCATGCTGCTCTCTGGCTGGAAAGGGCCGTTCCTGATAGCCAAGTTAGATGGCAAATACACCATCTTTGATGCTCCTCAGAGTTAAACAAAAATGGAATCTAAGACCAGTAAATACTCTTTTCCCAATTTAAATGAAACAGCCTTTACTTTAGACAGTCTACCTTACAGATTTCAAAAGTTAATTGTATAACTTCTAAAACATATTGATTCGGGTTTAAAAGGAACCACTTGTGTCTAGCATTCACTCAGTGGAATATTCTTTAAGAGCAGAGTAACTCAGGTAGAAAAACACTGTTTAGGTTTCACTAATTTCAGCAAAATTGGCTATTTGGTCCCAAATACAATCTTTGTAAACAAGAAAACATGGTGAGCTCATAAAGGGGGGCTGAACTGTGGCAGGAAATATAAACTCTTAAATACATGTAGCTGAATGAGTTTTTGAAATCACAGAGAGTATTACAAATTATATAGTTATGATAAAACAACATCTCTTGAGTTGCAGAAAGAGTATTGAAATGTTTTAAGCTTCCATGGGGAGCGGAAAACTACAAAAGAGCGCTTCAACACTTTTACCTAAAGAGGCCCCATCCCAGAGAATCTGGGTCTCTAAGAAAGAAAGAATGTGAAGTTATATCTTTCTAGAACCATCCCTATCCTTTCTCTAAGAAGTATTTAACAGTACAGAAAACATTAAACAGGTATGCCAGCCTGAGTATCCAGAGAAACAGCTCCATTTTCCAGCAAAGAAAGTTATTTAAAATTTCCATGGAATATCTTTAAAAATCAATGTCAAGTACAATACAGGTACTAGTTTTGATAAGATCTCAAAGTGCTATTCAAACTTCACGTCTTCCTGTAGTAGAAAAAAAAAAGTAGAAATTGGAGGTTCTGAGTTTAAAATCCAGGACCTTCCACTTTTTAACTGAGTGACCTTGGGAAACATCATTTTACTACTTCAAGTTGTTTTTCTTCAACTATACAACATGGATTATGGTATGTGCCCTCCTGACCCAACAGGATCAGTGTGAGTATAGAATGATATGGGTATGAAAATTCTTAGAAAACAGTAACATTCTCAGAATATAACACATTAATAAAATTTTGTATCCTGATTATGGTAACTTTATAATTGTTCAGATTTTAAACTATTATGTTTTAATTACAAAATAAAAACCCTGACAATCAATTCTTATGGCCTGGTAGTGAATAGTGATTTTATTCCACTACTTATTAGGGTCAGTCTGCAACCATATAGTACCACCATTATACTCTCATACTTAAGAAGGCAAAATCCATAGCAAAATTGGTACTGTAATAGCTGGACTGGGAGTACAAGATTGGGGTGGGCCGTGTCCTCACTAATAAATGTCAGTTTGATTTGAATTACTTGCTAAAATACAGCTTAGACAAAGGCAAAAAGGGAAACCAAAGCCTTCTTGATGAAATGTAATCCCAAAGCATAAATAAAATATTCTACCTGAGAAGAATGATTTATTATCTCTCACTCATGAAAAGGATGCACAGTCCATTCCAGGTGACCACATCTCTTAAGTTGTTTGCTTCTGGTTTATAAAAAGCTCATGCATGTGTATACACTCACACACACACGAGCTGAAGAATAAAGTATCACATAAAGGGAGGAGGGTCTTCCTAAAAGTCCCAAAAGACAAGTAGATTGAGTTTCTTGGCTCATCATAGAGAAAGAGAACTAATGGTGTTCATCTTGGATATATCAAGCCTAGAGTAAGGCATGAACTTTTGATCTGAACATGCTTTGTTTTACTATTTTAGATGTAAGACAATTAAGACGCTTTTAAGCATTTTTAAAAACCAAGTTTTTAAAAATTGGTATTCTGTATATATAGCAACACACAGATATGCATACACTGTTGTTTGAAATTTTCTTATCGAGAACTACCTGTTTGCTTTAAGTCATTTTGAATTAAGTAAAAATGATAGAACTTCCCAGAAGACTAGTTGCCTACAACACACATCAATAAAGAAATCCACTATAAAATGATAAATGGTCATGAACTGTAGAATCATGATTCAAATAATTTGACAGTCTAAAATGTGGGGGAAGTCAAGAAAATGCAGAGTCCGTTACTTCAGCTGAAAAAATCAACTGTATAGACCAGCATACCTACTTAATAGCTATGAATTTTGATTGGGTCTATGAGTTGACCACAAGTTTAATATGTGATCATTAGTGTAATGTAACTTCTTTAAAAATCGATATAATATTTGGATCATGGAAAGTGATAACTTCATCATTTTCCAACTCTATCAGACCACATCTAGGGTTCTGCATAACTGCGGTAAATTAATGGTGACATTGACAAAGTAGGATATGTTCAGAGGATGCTCCTGAGAAGGTCAAATCTCAGGAAATTATGACAAATACAACCTAGAGTTATCCCACAGAGTTAAAAATAAAGTTGTTCTGTGTTACTCCTGAGAGCAAAGGTCAAAGCAGCAGGTTTCACTTCTCTCTTAGAACAAGTGGACACCATTAAGCACAATATCTCACATGCATGGAAGGCAAGAGGACAATCCCTGGAGCCATTCTGCTTGGGTTCCTGGCTCTGCCTTCCTTATATGTCCTCTGAAACCCTCGGCAGGTTACTGAATCCCTCTGTGCCTCAATTTCCTCATTTGCAAAATGAGGATACTGTGATGTCCAACTTCACAGGATTTTTGCAAGGACTATATGAGTCACGTGCTTAAAACTATGACTGGCAAATCATAAGCACTGTTGTAAACCTTTGTTATTGATACAAAGAACCAGTTTTTCATAAACAAGACTCTGTGTGTCCTGTAACAGTGTACCACAAACAACAGAAACCCCTTGTTTCTTGGAGACTAGCAGTCCCAGATCAAGGAGTTAGCAGGGTTGTTTCCTTCTGAAGGCTTCAAGAACATATCCTGGGCCTCTCTCCTAGCTTCTGGCAGTCTGCTGACTATCTCTGGTGTTCCTTGAATTAGGAAAACATCAACATGTCTGCCTTCAGGTTCACATGGAATACTCCCTGTGTTTATATCTGTCTCCAAATTTTCCCTTTTTCTATGGATTCCAGTCATTTGGATTGGGGCTCCCCCTAGTCACCTTTTTAAATTTGATTATCTCTGCAATGACTCTGTCTCCAAATAAAATCACATTCTGATGTATCAAGGACTAAGAGTTTAAAATATGAATTGAGAGGGACATGATTCAAACCATAACACCATGTCACTAGGGGTCTTTAAAAAGAGGCAGATAATGTATGACCAGAGATGTTGCTGGCTTAGTCTTGCAATGTAGCTGGTTGAGGACATGTGATCACAAAACAAATATAAGATAGAGCCAATGAGAATTCTCAGCATGCAATTTAAGGTGCAATAAAAAGTTTGATTTCTTTATATATATATATATATTTCTTTATATATACATATATATATATTACACCATTGTTCATTTTTGTACAATGTTTGATTTCTCCTCTCAGGTGTAGTCTCTGAAAATTCAAGTCACCAAATCATTTCTTAACCCAGAGACCTGACCCGGTCTCACAAATTACAGTGGTTAAAGGGACAGAGCAATATTGCTGTTACTTCCTTTGTCCATTTTTCTGTAGAGAACACGAGCAAAAATATCTTGTTGTGACACATTCAAAGCTGCATTCTTGCTTCAGTATTCTTTTCCCCGCCACAAATACCAAGTACCCAATATAGTGGAACCTTTGAAAAAATAATATGTTATTACTTCTGGAACCCCACAGATTTTTTTGTATATTCATCTCATTTTATTTGCCCAACAATTATGGAGACTATAGACATCAAATAATTTCAAGCTAATTTCTACATGAGGGAACTGAGAGGTTAAACTTTTAGTCTGGGGTCATGTAGTTAATTGATGACAGTGCTATGATTAGGTTTAAGTTTCCTGATAATCTATCAATTACAAGTCAATGTATTGAACATTTCCTATTTGTTTAGTAATGTGTTAAATATTGACGATTGAGACCTGGTAACAGTGAAATCAAATCACTGAGTTTTGCAGCATTGATCTGGAAGTCACATGAGTTGAGGAAAAGTGAGTTCCTGCTTACTCTTAACTCAGCCATGCCCATAAAAGTTTTTGATACAGTTTTTTCATTTTTCTTGGCATAATTACATACAGGTCATTTTATATTAATTATGTCATTTTGACCTCCCACTGTAAGCAATATTTTGTAATGCTGGTTCCCTGCTACTTGCTAAAATTAATCCTTTCATTTTCTTTGCCATGTTTCAGCAAGTGCTGAGCACTGTGCCCCTGCTCTCCCCTTCATATCTTAGTACAGATGGCATTGCCCACTAGATTAGTCATCTTGACGCAGAAAGCAATGGCGTAGTGTTTCCCTCAGCTTTGTTTGTTTTTTTTTCATTTTTTTTTATTTATATATATTTGACATCAATTGTAATCCTCATGTATTCCCCATCACCATATCACCAGTGCACCATCACCTTAGTCCCCTGTGCTCCTGCCTGCCCTCAACCCTCCCCTTCTCCCCTCCCTGCCACATGTCCCCAATTTGTCCTTGTCTTTTCATTTTTGGTTTTGGTGTCTTTATTGTTATTATTATTATTATTGTTGTTCTTATTCCTTTCCTTGATCCTTATTTGGCTTTTAATCCAGCTCTGCTTCTTAAACTCAGATGTCGACTCTGAAAAGATCCCTTATTTCTTCAAGAGCAGAACTTTTAAGTGATTCTATCAGTCAGGCTTGCTACATAACAACAACCACCAAAATATCAGTGGAAATCAATGAAAAGGTTTCACTTCTCACCCATTTATGAGTTGACAGGTATTCAGCTCCTGGTGTGGGTTAAGCATTGCCGGGCATGGTCCCAACCAGAGTTTAGAGCTCCTCCACATGTCTCTCTTCTCTCTGAACTAACAATTACTTAGTCATATTCTTTCCATGGCTAAATGCAGAAGCACACAAGGGCAAGCCCCAAATTTCAGGTGTATTTCAAATCTAGGCCCATATCACATTCACAAACCTTTCATCAGCCAAAGTAAATAACTTGACCAAGCCTAAAGTCGAGTCAATGGGGAAGTTCCCACCCACTATAGGTGACGGGGATGAAAAGTATATGAGTCTGACACTACTACAAGGGCATAGAGAAAGGCACCAGTGCTTCAGTCTTCCCTGGTAAGGCCAAGACCGAATTCTTCAGGTTGTCTACAGTGGCTCACCCCCATGGCATCTAACCATCTAACAACAGAGTTGTATCTTGGGCTACCATGCTATCCCACCTTCTCCTTTTCTACCCAAATTCCATAACACCACCTTTTCAAAAGCAGCTCCTCCCTCTTCATGCTGTTTTATTAAAAGCTCTCTGCCAGGCTAGGAAGTTGAGAAATCCCACCTGCATCTAATATACGATAATTTACTAACCTAACCCAGCACTGTTTGCTTTTTTTCTCAGTCTGTCGCTTGCCTGGTGCATTGTTGTTGGCTGAGTTCCAAAAATCATAATAGAAACGGGAAAAAAGAAACTATTTAGGAGATGATTATCCAAATATCCAAATCATTCTCCAGGTAATCAATCCGTATTGAGTGAGACTCGCATCTGGAACAATAACATAAGGGGAAAAGAAAATGAAAAATCCCTGTAAAGGTAAACAAGTCCTCCATGTCTGTCTGTGCAGGTCCACAACATGGAGCCTCAATGATTTGGTTGTTCACACTTCTCCTGCATTTTCAGAGCCATTAACCAAGGTGGACCTGTGAGGGTTTCAGTAGTATAATTGTTCAGCTACACATTTCCAGGCTGGCTGGGGCCTGAGGTTTTCAGTAATCACAGTCAAAGGCAGAAATCAAAATAGATAGTGCTGGGAGGAACATAACAAGGCCGAGGCTGAGAGACAGGGCAGAGACAGTCAAGTGTCAGAGGCATGTACCCTGAGGAGCATGTCCAGGTCAGACTCAGTTAAGGTGTCTGCTTCTTGACAATGTGGAAACATTCCAGGCTGTTGGCCTCCTCCACATAATCAACTTGGAAAAAGCACAAAAATGACAACTAAACAGGAGTGAAGGGAACTAATGTAAGAAATGAAAGAACCACCCTGATCCAAGGGGTATCAATGAAGAAAGGGAGGACAGACTGAGAGAAATTTCTTGAATTCTGTGCTTGCCTACCTTACTTACCTCTGGAGGATAACTGCCTGCCCCCCTGCCACCACCATGGACTAGAAGCCAACAACATCAGCCAGGTGGTAGGTGTGAAGTGTGTAACACCAGGGCAGTGCCAGCACTCTGAGAAGCATGAAAGAAAATAGACTGGCCTTGAGCATACACCTCTCTGCCCCCTTCATGGCCACTCACCTGAGGACAGGTAAATTACAATCAAAAACAATATTCTTCACATTGATTTTTGACTTCTACCTACAGTAACAACGTGTGGAACTCTACACATAAAAAGCACTGTTTGAATGGACAGCTGCAAAGCAATGTGCTCATTGTTGGAAATCCTCCCCCATTTCCATACTGGCTGATTCACTATCGATTCCATGACCTATTGGTGGGTTGCCATCCAGAATTTGAGAAACATACTCAAAGAGTTGGTTTTCTCCCCAAGTTGAATTTTCATAGTGTTTAAGAGAGGATCCTGACCAAATCTGTGGTCTTGTAAAGGGACAAAAAAAAAAAAAAATGGGGGTCATGGGCTACAGTTCTGTGGGGCCTGGAGAATTCTGCCTTGGAATTCACCCCTGTCCCTCTTGGAATTGGGTTCAAATTCCTCTATCAATATAGATAACTAGAGGCCTCCCTGGTGGTGTAGTGGGTTAAGCAACACACTGTGAAGCAAACCGCAGCCACTGCAGCATGAGTTCAATACCTGCTGACGGTCAGGGTAGGGACCCGCATGGTGAAGCAGACCTCTCCTGCCTCACCCGCTGCTCCCCTCAGTAGTGTGTTTCAGTCAGTCTGCCTATTCTGTTCCCCACTCTGTCTCTCGTGAATCCTTTCATCTCCTGTGATTCTGGCCTGTACCCCAGCTCTTGTGTGCATAAATAAATAAATAAGTCTTTTAAAAAATATATAGAAAACTAGACATGGTCACTTTTATCTTTTAAGGAAAAAGTAATTTTAATATAGAATGCTATATTCAGCCAAATCATGATTTAAATATGGGAGCTCAACATCTATAAACTCAAACATATATTGCTTTAGGAGTCTTGGCACACAAAGAGCTATTTAGAAAGCTCAATTAGGAAGTAAAGAGACTGCATAAAGAAATATGGGGGAAGAGAGGATTCAAATAATTTATTAGAATTTATTGTTTAAAAAATCAAGAAACAATAAGAAAAAAGAATCTGTAATAACACAGAAGTTTTAAACAGTGTTAGCAAGACAATATGGACATAAGAACATAAAGGAGATAGCAAAGAGACATGAGAATGTGTTCACATGTTCTATATATTCAGGTGAAGATTACATAGATAGACAATAGATTATATAGATAGATAGATAGACAAAGATGAAAGATAGACAACAAAGGGTAGAGGCTAGATGGGCAGATAGGTGAAAGATCTATGATAGCTATGGGGTAAATAAATATAAATAAAGGCACTCTCGGATTCGTTAAAAATTGTTTTAGTGTAATATTAACAAAATGTAGTCTATGCAAAAAAATAAAGGAAAACAGAAAAGTGAAATGATGACAAATATTCAGGGCAAATATGAATCAAAGATCAGAGCATCAATTTCAATATCCAACAATAGAATTCAATACAAAAAAAGAACATTGTGAATGATAAACCAAAACCAGATAGTCATTGTATGTGAAACTCACAAGATAAATTTAACATATACAAAGTATTGAATAGGAAACCTAGGGAAAAAAATCCACATACTTATGGAAAACTAATCTTTGACAAAGGAGCAAAGAACATGCAATGGAACAAGGACAGTTTGTTCAATAAACGGTGCTAGGAAAACTGGACTGCTACATGCAAAAGAATGAAGATAGAACATGTATAAAAACAACTCAAAATGGATAAAAGAACTGAACATAATGTGAGCCTATATTGCTATATATTTTCCTCTTATAACAGCTTTTGCTGTTTCCCATATGTTCTGGGGGGATGTATCCTCATTGTCATTCCTTTCAAGGTATTTTTTTATTTCTTCTTTGATATACTCACTGATCCGCTGATCTTCCAGTAATGTGGGTTTTAATCTCCATGAAGTGGGGGTGGGGATTCTTTGCTTTCTTTTCATGGAGTATATCTAGTTTGATACTTCTATGGTCAGAGAAGATTGTTGGTATGTTTTGATGCTGGTATACCTGTTGATGTTTGTTTTGTGTCCCAGTATGTAATCAATCCTGGAGAACGATCTATGTGCACTTGAGAAAAATGTGTACTCAGCTTTTGGGGGGTGGTTCAGTGTCCTATAGATGTCAAGCCCATGAGGTTTAGGTCCTTGTTTAGAGCTTTAGTGTTCTTATTTATTTTTTGTCTCATTTATCCGTTGGTGAGAGTGGTGTGTTGAATTCTCCTACTACATATGTATTTTCTTTAATACTTGTTTTCGGAGATGATAATAATTGTCTGACATATTTTGGTGCTCCTTCATTTGATGGATAAATGTTGATGAGTGTTATGTCTTCCTGATGCTTTGTCCCTTTAATCATACTGTAATGTCTTCCTGTGTCTCTTTTTATCTTTTTTTAGCTTGAAGTCTATTTTCTTTTATATGAGTATGGCCATTGCTGCCTTCTTTTTTTGGTCTATTTGCTTGTAGGATTATTTTCCATCTTTCTACTTTCAAAAAAGAAACTAGACTACTGCTTCACACTATGCAAAAAAATCAACTCAAAATGGATTAAGGAGTTGGACATAAGACCTGAAACCATAAAAATATAGAAGAAAACAGGCAAAACCCTACATGACATACATTTCAGTAACATCTTTAAAGGCACAGCATCTAAAGCAAAGATAGTGAAGGAAAAAAATAAACAGCTGGGACTACATCAAACTAAAAAGCTTTTGTACAGCAAAAGACACATTAACCCAAACAAAGAGACACCCCACCAATTGGGAGAAAATTATTGCACACAACACTACTGACAAAGGACTGATCACAAAGATCTACAAAGAGCTGACCAGACTAAACAAAAAAATTGGTAAACAATACAGTAAAAAAATGGGCAGAAGAGCAAAAATACATTTCTCCAAAGAGGAAATGCAAATGGCCAACAGGCATATGAAAAAATGCTCAACATCTCTTGTAATCAGAGAAATGCAAATCAAAACCACAATGAGATACCACCTCACACTAGTGAGAAAGGCACATATCAAAAAACTAGCAACAACAAATGTTGGCGAGTATGTGGAGACAAAAGAACTCTACTACACTGCTGGTGGGAATGCAAACTGGTCCAACTACTAAGTAAAGCAGTATGGGGGGTCCTCCATCTACTAAAAATGGAGCTCCCATATGATCCAGCAATTCCACTCCTAGGAATTTACCCGAAGGACACAAAAACACTTAATTCAAATGGACACCTACACATCTATGTTTATTGCAGCACTTTTCACAATAGGCAAGCTATGGAAACAACCCAAATGCCCAAAAATATATGACTGGACCAAGAATACTATTAATGGAATAATATTAATACTATTGCACAATGGAATACTATTAAGCAATCAAAATGAATCATGCCATTCACAACAAAATGGATTGAGCTGGAAGGAATTGTGCTCAGTAAAATAAACGAGAAAGAAAAAGAAAAATAGCAGATGATTTCACTGGAATATAGGGGAACCAATAACAATAATTTAAAAAAATAGCAGGCAACTATGTATAAGTCAGAGACATTTCACAAGGGAGGGGAAAGTAGAGAAATCAAAACAAGGGAGAGAAGAGCACAAGGACTATGGTAATAGTTCATGAGTGAATTGGTGGTGGGACTTTCGTGGGGACCACACCTGAAAGGAGAAAGCATATTAGCATACAATGTACAAAAATGAACATGATGTAATATATGTATATATATGTATACATATATAGATTATGTATTTTTTTAAAAAACCAACATAACAAAGACAAAATGGAGGGGATGGAATAGATTCTCCTTGCAAAGCACAATGACACAGTCACATTTGCACTTCCAGCACTTGGTGGCTCCCTATTTCTTTCAGAATAAAGTTCAATGTCAGAGTTTGTAAGACCTGATGTGATTTGACTGCTATTACCTCTCCATTTTTGATTCCCTACTCTTGTCAATATTTTCTGTAACCATTTTGAATTTATTTTTATTCCTCACATATGCTTTTTTTCCTCTTTTTTCCAAACTTTGTATTTTGTTTCTTGCTGGAACATCTTCTCACCTCTTTACCTCACTAACTCCTTTTGAAATCATCTGAGATGAGATATGATTTCTTCCACAAAGCCTTGCATTTCTTTGTCCTCTTACAGCACTCCTTTCACTTGTAAATTTCCTATGTGACAGCCTATCTCACCCACTGTAATAGAGTGTAAACTGTAAGTGCTCCCAGGAAAAGACAGTCTCTATGGGGATCATTCGTGTGGCCCTAGTGCCCTGGACACTGACAGGCATGGAAAGGAACTGAAAAAAGTATTTGTAAAGTCACTGAATCCAAATAAGCATTTGCACAGTAATAATGGAATTTTTTGGGTGTGGGAAGGAAATCAGCTCAATTTTGACTCAACATGGCAGAATTAACAAGTCCATTTATCTGTTTCTGTCCCCCTTCCATAAAACACCACTAAAATGCTAGTAAAATGATTTTGTACCATAAATTCCCCAGAACAAAGAAAAAACTATTAGAGAGGTCTATCAAAGTCAATAAAGATGAAGTATCTGGATGGGATCAGTGGGGAAGGAAACCAACAGCAAGCCTGGGAATGAGAGGAATGAATTCAGTGAACAGCCAGAAGAACCCTCTAACTCTGGGAAATAATGAGAGACAAGGATGAGGGTGGGAAAGACAGTGCCCGATGAGAAAGAGCCATGTTGAGGAAGTTAGATATAACTCAGTAAGTTGGTGCTTCTCCAAACTTTCTGCAAAGTGACAGAGGGAAAAAAAGATCACAGAACTCTAGGGTAGTGACTGGAAGTAGATTTATACAGTCCCAGAACTTCTTTGAAACCTCTCTTCAATCTTTAATATGCATATGAGTTTGACATTCTATCTTACCTAACATTAATCAAACATAAAAATGTTTTTAAAATACTTTCTAGTTAAAACAACTTCCCACACCCAAGAAATCTTAGTCAATTTAGTATTCCAGAAGGATGTTTCTATAGCTTCTCAAGCCTCAAGAATGCCAATATCATGAGGCGAGGGCATGGAGGGCATGGAGATGAGTCACAGTGGAAACATCAAGCTTCTTCATGGGATCTGTGAGGTGAAAGAGATGAATGGGAAATTTAAATAAGCTGAAGAGTGCTGGAGGTGGGGGCAGTTGGCAAGGATTTTAGAAAGTCAGACTTTTGAGATAATCATGATGAGATTTAGATCAGGAAATAGCAGTGGACGGAGGGGACAAATGACATACACTAGACAAATTTTTGAAGACTTCATGGCTAAATCAACATGAGGACAGAAGGAGGAGAAGGCACCAGAAAAAATTCTAATGTGGAGCTAGAGGCAACAAGACTGTAGAGGAGGAAGTGAGAAGTGCGTGTGGCGGGGGGGGGGTCATTTCCTTCCCAAAGATCAGGAGGAACATACTGATGTCAGCCAGCTGTGCCAGTCCACCTGCATGACGTGCTGTGGAATGTCATAGATGGGAGGACTTGGTAAACAGGCAACAAGACCTAAGCTAGGAAAGCAAATGAGAATTCATGTTGATGCCACAGAAATGGGTAGAAAGCCTGAAAGGAGGAAGGGGAAAAGGAGAAAACAGGAAAAGTTGAGGACTGGACTTTGGGGGAAATCCATAGATGAGAAAAGAGAAATTTCTTGTTAATACAATTGAAGAATCTAGAAGTAGAGTCTGACCTCAGATATTATTAGATCCCAGTATTCAAATGATACCATTAGAAATACATCTTTATACACCTCTTCATTCTTCTTTTCTTTCCAGTGGCTTCACTTTCAGACAGAATTTTTCATCACGGTGCCCCCCCCCCCCCCCCCCCCNAAATACATCTTTATACACCTCTTCATTCTTCTTTTCTTTCCAGTGGCTTCACTTTCAGACAGAATTTTTCATCACGGTGCCCTCCCCCCCCCCCCAAGAAGTTCCAGGCTTTCATCATTTCATCTCACCAGCTCCAGATGAAAGAGAATTTATCCATGCCAGGATTTCCAACAAAAGTTTCCAACAGAAATTACAGGTTTGGCTCTGAAGGGAATGTCTTTGCTCACAAGCCCAACCTTAAACCAAACACCCTGGATCCCAGGCCCTAAAGTCTCCCCACTCAAACCTACAAGAACTAAGCACTGGGGAAGACGCTGTCCCTAAATGGAAGATGTTTATGTAACCTCCATAAAAAGAGGGAATGAATGCTGTCAGAGAAGTAGAGAGGGTCCAGTGAGAAAGACAATATTTAAGAAACTGGGGAGTGAAGATAGAGTAGTTAATATGTAAAAGGTATATAGGCCAAGGTGGGGGCAATGCAGACCCCACCACACTGGCTAAAAAGGAACAAGGGCAGCTCCTTTTGCCTCTCAGTTTCCCTTCTACCTTGGATGAGTGAGTCTGAGGGCAATGAAGCCCCCTGGCCAGCTTCCTCCCTCCCCATTCCCAGCCCTGCATCCAGAGTTGCAGCATGCTGCTGCCCCCCTCCACCCCCAACCTTACAGAGTCATGCCACACCACTTCTTCTGGGGCCCACAGACTTCTCAGGCAATAAAAATTCCCCCTGGCTTCAGAAAGCAGCCCTGTAATGTGAGAGCCAGGTCCTTCCTGGCTGGACTTCCCCGCCACACACATCATACAACTCCTTCTTTCCCAGCAGGTAATTTTTCCAGTGAAAGAATCATCCCTCCCCTGTCCTTTGCCTCTGACCCACCAATTGTTTGCTGAGGCAGGACCAGTAACGCTCCTTGGCTGGACTTCAGAGGTCCAGTGCAGCCAGGGGTGCTAGGCTGGGACTTAACCAAGGACCCCAAGGGGCTCATGTTATGTGAATCATCTCCCCAGCACACCAAGACATCAAACTACACTTCACCCCTCGCTCTTTCTTTCCCGGCCGCTTCAGCTCATTGGCCTTTAAAGCAACATCGCTGGCAACAGCTCATCTGGAACATCTTGGCACGCTCTCCTTTTCGTGATAGCGAACACCCTTCACCTCAGAAAGAGTGGGAGAGAGAGAGACAGACAGACAGATGGACAGGGAGTGGGGAGTCCAGCAAAAAGTACAAATGAATATGGATTTCAAGCTTCTGCAGTGGGAAGCGGCACCATGGCAATCACAGCCAATGTTGCACTCCAGCTCAGGATGGACCGACAGCAACTCCCCTTAGGAATCTGAGTGGGTTCTTTTCTTGTGTGATGTTTTGAAGCATGTCAGCATTCCTGGGCACTGTCAGCCTCCTCCAAATGACCTGAGAGGGGGTGTGAATAGCAAGCTCTCACCGCCTTGGGCTGTGCAGAGGGAAAGGCTGGGAATATCATTCCAGAGGTTTCCTCTTGCTGTGAAAATCACCCTCAGCTCCCCAAATACCCTTGAAGATCAAGGGGCAGATAAGCTAATCTATTATAAATTCTAATGCAGCATAGTTCCCTGACCAGAGCCTCATCTCCTTCAGTGCCCCAAGCATTAGCCAATATTTCATCAAAACCAGCTCCCTTCTACAGACCCACATCTGCTCCTCCAGTTCACCCCGCCAGGCTCACATGCTGATGCTTTCTCGGTGCATATGTTCTCCACACACACCTACGCACACACAAATCTGGACCCTGATTTATGACCCCGCTGGCCCATCCTAGTTTGGAATGATCATTTTTCATTCTCAGCATGTTTGAATACCATAAAAGAATGCTTAAGAGCACCAAAATGGTAACACATATAATCACAGACACACACACATGCATGCACATACAGGAAAGAGACCTTCAGGGTTTCTCCATGAGATATGTGTGTCTAAGAACTTGTCCTCTCCTGATTTCATCCTCACTCTTTGCTCCACGATACCCGAATCACCAGTGGAAGAAAGGTGCATGCCAAGCCCAGAAGCACACATCCTGGTTTGTGGTCTGCATTGTTCATTTCCTGGCAGCCAGGAGTCTACCTGCTTGGCTTGGGGAACTCACACAGCCATTTCAATATTTGCTCAGGGATGTCTCCCTCCTGTAAAATGGATCTACTAACTCCCACTATGAGTCAGGCTGTGGAAATTCATGTGTTAAAATTGCCGGGCCCTTTTAAGGAGGAAGGCATGATTATCACCTCTCAGTCCTGGCACACAGGGCCCAGCTCAACCAAAGACACTGTCTGGATGAGCAGTTTAAGAAAACACTATAGTTTAGCGGCCAGTTAGAGCAAAGAATAAACAGCTCCTGTTAAAAAGTGCACTTTGTAGCAGAATCTGCCCTTGATGCCAGGTATCTATTATGCGTAATAATAATCCTAAGGGGAAACCCCTCTGTGGTGTTTTCTGGTATTCCCTGCAGGGCGGACACTGTGTTTTCTGTGCATTAGTTTGGCCGGGACTCTTAACCACCCTGTGAGGATGGCACATGAGCCCTAGTGTAGAGGAAACGACTCAACAAGTTATTTAGCATGCCCAAGTGCTGAGGCACCTGGTTCTTTGACCACTTGCATGCACTGCAGCCAGGAGGCTCCACAAGGGAGCGTGAGAGCCTGGGAGGAAGCTCACACAGGGTCGGTGATGGTTGGTGGAAGGATCACAGATGGTTTGCTTTCCTTTCTCCAAAGTGCCTGTATTTCATCCCAATTTTCTTATTTCTACAGTAAACATGTATTTCTTTATAGTTTCAAAATGTTCTTTTGAATGAATATCCCCTATTTCTATTCTCTTTTTCACCCAAAGTAGAAAGCAGGGCCCACGCTGACACTGAGGGGCAGGCTCCGGTCGTTCCTTACACAAAGTCACCAAAGCAAAGCAGGAGGACAGAGAAGGCATTAGGCTGCTATTAAGAAATGTCATCAAATGGTGGTTTTATAGACCCCAAATCCAGCCAAGCTCCCGCTGTCTGTGGGCATCCATGTGAGTGTCCTCAGGAAAGCCACATAGACACAGGGCTAGATGTTGCATTCAGATAATTTCTTCACTGTCTGAAGTAGCTTTCTCACCTTGCAGTTTCTGTGGGCCTCCTAGATTCTAAAAGCACGAGAGGCTGTCTATGTGCCAGATGCTTCCCTGAACTTCATACTTTCTCATTTTATCACCACCCAAAGCCACACTGGCATACCCATTTCACTGATGGGAACACTGAGGCACGAGGACTAAATAATTTAATCGAGGCCACTAAACTTTGATACGAATCCAAATCCCTCTGACCTGGGTTTGGAATTCTTTTTGAATTCCATGCTGCAGGATTTCTAAGGCCAAAATCCTAAAGACAACTACTTGGCCTAATCCTCTAATTACAAGCTGTGTCAAGCGGTGTTGACATTACCTGAGCACTTTTGAGGTTGAGTCTTAAGTAAAGTACTTTGTACCTTTTATTCCATCTCATCCCACCCTTCACTTTTTCCCTTCTTATCCCTCAGGCTCCTCAGAGTCCTACAGACCCTCTCAAGCTTTCCAAGGTAGAGGGGAGGTAGTTCATCAGGAAGAGAACTCAGCTCTCGGGCACCCACAGAGAGCTGACTGCTCAAGAGCTTCCAGGGGCCCTTCCACAAGCTTTTTCCAGAACGGACCAGAAGTGGAGGGGTGGGGGAGCAGCGATGGGGAGGTTGCTCTGCACCCAAGCAGTTAGCAATTGGGGCAGGCAGCAATAATGGAGAATGTGATAAGCTGTCACTGGAAGCCAACTCAGTTCTCTGAGACTTAATGGTAGAATAACACAATAGGGTCAGACTAAAAAGGTTCCCTTATGAAAATTTTATCAGCAACTTTGGTAAATGGCTATGGGAAAGGTGCTTTGCTCCCAGGCAGACCTGGGACCCGATTTTACAAGGTGCAGGCGGCCTGTATTGCATCACCCCCACAAGATATTAAGGGCACTCAAATTGAATTAACACCAAATCAAGCCGGTGCACTTAACAATACAAATGCACTTAAGGGATGCCTCAGGATGATTTGTGACTAAAGAAAGCAAAGAAGAAAACGGTCTGCAAGCCACAAGGGTGGTGTTGTGTGTCATATACAGGAAAGGCCATAAGTAGAACTTAGAATACCGGAAAACCATGAACTTCGGGGGCTCTCAAATACCTTAGACCCAGCCGTAAAGTAGAGGGCCGCTTTTGTGGTATGCAGAAACAATTGATAAATAAATTACAGCCAATTTTCTTAGTGGCATGGTCTCCATTACCTCTGACAGCGGCGTAACTACTCTGCTAAGATGATAAGAGGCCAATAATGGTGTATCAGGTAGCGCCCCAGGAAATTCTTTGCCAGTTGCCAGGTCTCTTTATGACAGTGATGACACAAAGATCTTCAACGAGAGCCAAGTGATGAGAAGTGACAGCTCGCCAGGCAGACCGTGACAGGTCCTAAAAAGAATCAGCTGAAAATGTCCCTGGCAGATGGGACCCCAGAGTCAGGGCCAGCCCTTGGGTTTTTCCCTTTCCTAGTCAGCATTTGTAGGAGCACGTTTTTGCCTGTCTATCTTACTCCTTTGCTCTCAGTCTCCCTCACCCTCTTCTCACACTTCTATTCTCACCCCTCGCCTTCTCTCTCCAGCACACCCTGTCTACTGAGCTGGAAGACAATTTGGCCATCTTTATAGATGAATGACTCTTCTGAGATTATCTTGGAAACTTGGATACATTCTGGACTTGAGAGAATTCGGGGGAAAAAATGACTTCACTGGGGATTCCTTTCCATCAAATGAAATACACACAAAAGCATGCTTTTGTTATCCTTTCAGGAAAGAGCTGTCTCCATGCAGGGTCCTACACTAACTGGGCTCCATTTAGATTGGAGGTGGTCAAGTCAGGTGGCTGGGAAACTGGGACAGGCAGGTTTAATTTTTCACTACAGAGAAAGAAGCCCTCAGAGAATAAGGACCACCTTTAGCCATTGCTACATCTCAGCTAGGACTTACTCCAGAAGGTAGGCTTTAGCATAAGGAAAACCAGGCAACTAACAAGGTCTCTAAGACTAGAATGATCTTGGGCCCTTGATCTATTAGAACTTAGTGTGACTTGAGCTAGTCACCTGACTTCTTCCAGTGGCACTTTCTCCCTCAGAGAAGTGGAGACGATGCTCCTTTTCTAATGGCCTCATGAGATTGTTTTGAGGATACCACAAAAGTAACTATAGGGAAGATCTTTGGAAAAGAGGGACCATTTACAAACATAAGTCATTATTATGAGGAAAAGAACCTACAACATCGACATGAATATCCACTTCTTACAAAGACAATCTTAGATCCCAAGAAAGACTATAACAATGGCCTCCTTTCAGACAAGAGGAAAAGAAGAGCTAATAGATGTGAATGAAATTCATTGGAATCTCCAGACTTCACAGTAGCAATAACTTTTTAGCTTCTCCCACACAAACCTTTGAAACCAAAACAATGAAAGGTACAATTCCTGGCATTCCTGAGCTCATCAAATATGTCTTTACATTTGTGACAAGACATCCTGCTTCTCAGAGCAGGAGCCAGACATGTGCTCTATCTTCAGATCACCTCAAGGAAATGCTTGTCTTTCCATATACTGTGTGTCCCAAGACACACAGTCTTACATGCACTTTCTCTCCACTCTGGACATCTGGAGGCTCTGCCTATATTCTGCCCACTGCTCCTTCCTTTCTTGATCCTTTTATGCCAGGAATCACTCTATTTATATTGCTTATTTTCTTGCCTATCACTAGTCCCCTTTCCTCAAATAACCTTCTTCATAGCTCACAGGTCATTATTCATCAATGATTATCTAGGCAACAAATATTTACTGAGTGCTTACTACGTACCTAGCATAATGTTAGGTGTCAGAAATATAAGAGTAAAATCAGACATCTCCAACAAGTTTATTTTCTGCATCATTGACTTTATCTTGACCCAAACTTTGGTTTCTCGGTTTAGATCTGAAATGCAGAGAGCTAAGCTGAGCATGACTCTCTAGTGAGGGAAGCTCCTTCATAAATTACAAAGAAAGAAAAAATTTTGCCGCTTGGAGTCTTCCACATACATGGCTAACCCCATCCTTCAGGCTCACTGGGCACAATTCACTCCTTCCTCACTTGGGCTCCCATAGACTCATATACTTCTAGCACATAATGTGTTCAATTATTTGTTTGCCTGGCTCTCACTCAACATACCCTGAGGGTTTTAGACTTGGGCATCCTGCTCATCTTCTGCCTGCACATTTCATACAGTTTGGTACTTAGTAGATACTCAGTAAGCTTTTGTAGAATGAATGAATGAATAAATGAATTTGTCATTTCTTTACTTTCTCTGTCCATGACCATCTCTCCTCTCTTTTTTTTTTCTTTCTGTCATACCCAGCCCCATGATTTGGGGAGGCAGCATAACTCAGGCTCTCAACACAGCTTCTCTACAGTGTTTTGTTATTGGCTCCTCATGGCTTGCAAGAGCAAATTCAAATATTCAGGGTTTTTTTGCCCTTTACAGTTGATGGTAATTTGAAATTGGCCTTGATGGGATTATTTACACCATGGGAATCAGTGAAGGCTACAGATCAGGGATTTGGGGTTTTGTTCTTGTTCTTGTTTGCTAGATCCTGCTTGTCAGCATACCACTGATCTCATTTAACCAGACCTGAATTTGTCACTCAGCTTTGCCACTCACTAATTGTCTGACCTTGGACAAGCTTCTCGATATTTCTAAGCTCTTCTTTCTTAAATATCTTACTAGAAAATGTGATGATAATTATGACTTTCCAGTATTATTGTGAGCATGTTTATTAAATGCTTGATACAGTCCCTCACATATCGTAAGTATAAATACTTAGCACAGTAAACTATTTATTATTGTTGTTCCCTGTCTTTCATCCAATTAGCCATACAAGATCTTGTCTTACTCTCCACAGGATCTGGGATAAATTTATAAAGCTAAAGCCAAAAAATAGAAAATATACATAAAATATCAGGAAGTGAGAAATAAAAATCATAACATAAAGTCAAAGTCACAACCTTAAATGATCAGATGTATTTAACAGATTAACACTCACTAGAATGTTAATGGGGAATTATAAGATGTTGTCAACAGACTCACAGAGTGCTAAAGTAGAAGGAGCCACAAAGACCTTCTAGTTTAATCCCTCACTATACAAATGAACAGCTGAGACATGCAGAAAGGAATGATTTCTTGAGCACGTATAAGCATGATGGCAGATGCCTCTGCTTTTACCATTCCTTATCGTTCCATTGTATTAGTGAAGCCACTGAGGAAATGGAAACAATAGAACTTTCCTAAAGCCACTGGATTGGTAGTGGCAGAACTGAAATTGGGATCCTGATTTCCATTGCCTAACCTACCTCATTACTCTCTCGAGGTAACTTCCTGTCTCCTCACTCCAGGGAGAACAGCTTCCTGAAGATTAAAATATCTTTCAGATCCAGTAGAATCAGACTAAGATGCAGATACTGTGATACTTTGATGGAGGGGCCTTCCCAGGGAATTTCCTGGATCTGATTTGTGACACATGAAAGAATGACAAGCATAAACCCTATGTCAGAAAAACAAATTCTTGCATAAAACACATCTTCATTTTATGTTGGATTTCAAAAATAGAACTGTTGGTCTCTTTAGTTCCTACTCATTTGTGATCCACTCTGAAATCCAGGTCTTTTTCTGTGATTCCTATAACTAGAATTTTTTTCTAACTTTTATTGAAATTTCTGTAAGTATCTTTATTCTTCCTAAAACTTCCTATTGGTGCAGTTATTACAGAAATCAAATTGCTTTTTGCTTTCTCTTCATCTAAAATGAGCAGCACAAGGGAGGATTTAACTAGCAGGGTGGACACAGGAAGACAATGAAGAAGCTGTGTAATCCACAGTGTGAATGAATCCACCATTTATGAAGGGTTGATAGCAACGTCTCATTTATTGGACTACCACCCTTGTTCGGCAGCAAGCAGTCTGGTGGCCCAGCCTAGGGGGTCTATTTTATGGAGATCCTGTTATTACCCACAGAGCTATAGCTGACCTCACACCAAATAAACACATCAGCCATTTCCCAAGGCCTAGTTCCCAGGTGTGGCGTGCAGGACTCTTGGTCCATCACTCCCCCTTTTCCCACCTCCATTTAGAAATGGTTCTTGAAGTCCCAGTGTCAGAGTGGCAACCTATCCTCTTCCTGTCCCATTCCCCAAATTATCTGTCACATCTTTTCAAGATCTCATTAACTGAAGCTGCACTGTCATTCAAGTGTCAGGCAAGCAATCAAGCTTCAGAGAAACTTTTGGATATTAAAGAACTCCCTTAAAAATAGGAAAACTAAAACACAATTTCATCCAAATTCTATTTTAGCTATATAACTATGTAGATATATAGCTATCTCCCTCAAAAGCTTGATTGGACACTTGTTTTTTACTTCTTTTTCTAGTTTTTCAAAAAGTGTGTTTTTAAATATTTGTGGGCCTCACAGCTGAATTAAGTGCTCTAGACTAACTCCCATATTGACTTACCCAAAGCATAATTGAGAGCCCCTTACTCTGCCACCCACCAGTGTGGGTACACTTAGCTAGCACTGACTTACTCAAGTTCCTTAAAGAAGCAGGGATGATTTAGAAAGAGAGCAATCTGTGCTAGAAACCAAACAGAAACCCCACAGTCCACTGGAAAACCAACTCTAGGTGCCATTTGCTTTACCCACGTCGTGTGAGTTCTGTGGAGACTGTTCCTCTCCAGATGCCAATGTGCTCATTGGGGGCTGTCTGTAGTTGGGCTGTGGTTCCTAAAGAAGATTTATGTGGCTTCCAACTCCACCACTCACCTCCTTTACAATCTTAGACAAGTCACATCGACCATGATCCTTTAAGTATAAAATGGGAATATTAATACATGTCTTATGTGATTCATGTGGCAAATACAAATATGCCTTGAAAACAACAATGTGGTGGAGAGAAAGCAACTCTGTTGTGATAGATAAAAAAATCAAATAAAATTTGTGTTGCTTGTTTCTAGGCGCACTTTTGGAGTCAGCAGTGACACCATTATCAGAGACATGAGCCGACTGACCTGCTTCAGTGTTTGTGGGACAAGGCACCATTGGAATGAAGGACTGTGGTGCATTGTGGGAAAGCCCATGGCCTACCCAGTACCCAGAGAGTTGACTTGAAAGCACCACACTCTTTAAGAAGTACTGTGTATATACCATGAACCAAAAGAATTCAAACACGTGAGCGTATACTGGGACTGTTTTCCCAGGGCCAACACTGCCTTAGAATTTTGCTGAGAAATTTAGCTTCCTTGCAACTTGAGGGAAATAAGAGCAATTGAAACTATTATGACTCTATTCTGGAGGTAAAACAACAGTTCAGTTTGGCCTGTGTTTTATTCCCAACTCTCCTTCAGGCTTTACCTGAAGTTCCCCAAGGGAGAAAGGGTGGGAGTTAGTATCTTTGCAGGCCTATTACAAGGTCTTTTTGTGTTCTGCTTCTCAAGTTTCTGAGTCTGTAACTTATGAAATACAACTTGCAAAGTGTTTCTTTAAATGGAAGTACTACTGAAATTCATTACTTCCTCCTCCTCCAAAAACCAGGGAAAGGTGTAAAGAAGGCCCTCACACTTGCGACAGGTCTGCATAGGGTGAGGCTGACTGGGAAGGCCTGCAAGGAGCCCAAAGTGCCAGCTACCGCTCATGACAACAGGCAAGGGGGCTGAAAAATGGAGGGAGGAAAGAGGCAGGCAACTGTTCTCATGGTGGATGGTGAGGGGAGAGTGGAAGGATGTGGTCATGGGGAGAGAGGAAAGAAAGATGAATGGGGCTTGAGTCAGTCATAGGCTAAAGCAAACAGGAAGGTTTTAAAGTGAGATTTGAGGAGAGGAAGTGGTTCTGAGCAAGGGAGGGAGAGAGTTCCAGAGATCTGTCTTGGAAAAGAGCTGCTCTTCATTTTTTTGGATAGTCCTACTCATATGAATATTTTTTGGCAGTACTGACAGATGGGTGAACCAATATTTTATTATTTTTTCTAAATCACAACTGGCTCCAATTTTTCCCTAGAACTTGAACCAAAAAGGATTGAGATTTTAAGTTTGAAAACATTCAGTGGATTCTTTTGTGTGAAATTGCACTGCTGCCTGCTGCTCTAGGCAAACACTTGGGGCCACCCAGATGAAAAGAACATAGGGAAGGGAGTGGCACAAACAAGGACATCTCTTTAATACACTGTCCACTGTGCCTCAGTGAACCAGGGAACATGATCACACAATCAGGAAGTCTTGCAAGAAAAGCTGTGGGTAGGGAAAAAGGGGTGGAGGATGGGACATGAGGGGCTTAGGTCTAAAGTTAGCTCACCTGGAAGACAGCATTTTCTTGCTTGTCATTCCCACGGACAGTATAAAGACAGTAGAGAATATCTAGCCAGACGGTGGGCAATCTTTGATAAATACACAGGGTCTGCCTTTTGCTTTAGGATAATCCTAGAAGTCAAAAAAAATTAAAATTAAAAAATGACCTTTACAAAAAACATTTCATTGAAAGGACTTAACCAAAACAACAAATCTTTACAGTTCCTTGGGGAAGTCCTCTTCCCAAGACAGTTTACTAGAAATTATTCTATCCATATTGTAAAAGATAACAAGCTCCTCTGGGCTTCAAAAACAAAAAGGCATTGCTTTCGCTTCTTATTTTATGGTTTGGGAATTGAATTTTCATGAGCCTCATTTTTCTCATCTCTAGAATGGGATAACATGCTTAGTTCCTAACTTAAAAGATATTACTTACAGAATTTGAATTTATACAGGGGTTTATATAAGGTGTATATGCAAAAGAATTTATTAGTTATAGCAGAAATTGTAAGATTAACAATAACATTTGGGTTATTTTTTGTTTCTTCCTAGAACTCTCGTAGGAACAAACTTAAAGCTTTGATAAAGAATCACTTTTTAAAAACTTCTTGAAGTAACATTGGCTCATAACATGACATAGGTTTCGGGTACACAGCATTATAATCCACATATGCTTACACCAAGTTATGATTATCCCCAAAAGTCTAGTGTGCACCCACCCTTTCACCCTGTACACCTCTCCTTTCCTCTCTGGCAACCACCAATCTGCTCTCATAATCTTAGAGGTTTTTTTTCGTTTGTTTGTTTTCTTCTGTTTATTTATTTGCTTTGTTTCTTTGTCTTCTACATACGAATGAAGTATTACTTATCTCTCTCTGTCTTAGCATTTTGCACTATTCACAACAGCCAAGATTTGGAAACAACTTAAATGCCCATTGACAAATGAACAGATAAAGATATGGTGTATTTAACAATGGGCATGCACCACGTTTATTGAACTAGAAAATAAACTACTTAAATTAAAACCTCAATGCTTTCCTGCACCCATATTCTCTAAGAAGTCCAAACTTCCACATTGTAATAAAATTACAAAATTCGATATAGTGAATACACTTTATATGCTTATATTAAGAGCCTTATTGAAACACAATTCATATTTCCTTATATTTTGTATCAAATACAGTGGCAACAGAGTTTTATATGGTTATTAAAATTAAAAAATAATAATTTTTGCAGTTAAAAAATTCAGTTCCTCAGTCACACTAATCATATTTCAAGGGTAACACAGATACATGTGGCAGTGGCTATGAATAGACAATGCAAATCTATACTATTTCAACAAGTGTAGAAAATTCTTTCGAGCAATACTCTTCTAAAATAATAATATGTACTCACTAAAAAAATGTAGAAAGTACATAAAATAGGACAAAGGTAAATATATTTCTTATTTTTTTACCACCCAATGCAAATCACTACCAATATTTTGGCAGGTTTTATACATGTTTTATTTTACTGCACATCTATTTTGGTTTGGTTTGTTTACATTACATGATTGTGATCTGTTGAAAATGCAATGTTACAGTCTACCTTTTTAACTCTGAAATATCAGCGATCCTCCATGTTATTATCTATCTCTCATAAACATCACTGTTAATGGCTACAGGCTATGTCCTCAGGTCAGGTACCATTACCCTGTTGTTAGCCAGAGAGGGCACATACTTGGATTTGGTGATGGGAATTTTGTGGGGACTACACCTGAGAAAGTATGCATTGTACAAAAAGAAAGGATGATATAAAATATATACATGAAATAAATTTAAATTAAAAAAAATTAAAATAAAGGTAGAATTTTCAAATTATAGCATATACTAGCCTAAAGATATATTACTCTGTTTTACAGTTTCTAATCAATTGTATTTCATTAGAAACATACACAAAACTCAGGAACAGTAGCTGCTATCCAGGAACAATTCACCCAAGACAGTGGCTGATTCCTCTCCCTCCCTCCCTGGGCCCTAAAAATGGGGGGTAGCCACACGTGTGTCTTCATGTATCAGAACCCCATCTCCTACTCCTTTAGGGCTGTGCTCAGGAGACACTAAGTCAGGGCAACATGCTGGAGAATGAGGATAATCATCATGAAATTACACATTTCATTTGCCAAAAGCTAAAGCAGAAGGATTATGCTCTCACAGAGAGTTCTTTCTGAACAGACCACGAGCCTCATAGGGCTGATGTGAGTAGCTGATGAGGTAATTGACCTGGAAGGGCCCCACACAGTGACTGACACTCTCTCTCCAGCAAGCTTCCAGAATGTTCCTTCTTCTAGCTCTCCTCATACCACATTGGCTTCTCCTTCTTCTTTGCTGGATCTTCCCTGTTTCCCAGACAGGGAGCATCCAGAGTCCCAGGTTCTGCCTTTGGACCACCCTCTCCTTACACTCTCTCCAGGTATCTCAGCCAGCACTGTGGCTTTCACAGCCATGAAGGCCTGCAAGCTTCTCTCTGACTCTTGACTTCTCTCTCAACTCCAGATGTGTCCACCTGTACATGCGCTGTAGACATCTCAAAATGGTGTCATTTTATATCAATCTTCCCATCAATCAGGAAAATAATCAAAACCTGTGCTCCATCTATTGCTTCCCCATCTCCATAAATGACACTTTCATCTTTCAAAATGCTCCTGTGCAAAATCTAAGGCTTTCCTTGTCTTTCTCTCTACCACCTAGGTTATGCCATTCAAACCTCCTCCACCTCCAAGCCACTGACAGGTATCTTTGCTTCCACACAATATTCCTCAGGGCCTTGCCTCCACCTTGTGTTCTCCATCGAGGTTCTTCCTGCTCTCTACAGTTAGGGTCTCTCACAGCTAATCATTATTCTACCCACATTGCCTATAACTCTTCCCTCCCCACCTCCCCCACACACTGACTGGCTCTGATCTGGAGTGATCCTTTGGAAAATAAAGTTGATTTTTCTTTGTCCAGTTCAGAACCTTCCTGTGATCCCCATCACACTCACAAGAAAGTCCCAATTTCTTACCAAGACCTAGAGCATACCTACCCACCTCACTCCCCAATCTGCCCTCCCATCCAGTCCCATTTGCTCTTGCGCCTCTGGGCCTGGGCTCTTGCACAGGCTGCTTATTGAGCTTGGAGCCTCACCTGGCCCTCTCCCTGGTACACACCTTCTGCTCATCAGATGTCACCAACTCCAAAAGCAAAAGCCTCTTACACCAATGCTGGCTATGGTAGATCACCCACATCAGCAGCCCTTCCGTATTCGATCCCTTTCTTTATTTCTCTTCATTAATGTTTATACTACATATTTCCTTCTTGATTTGGAATCTGTTCTCTACATACATGAATGTAATGACCATGATGTCAAGAATTTTATACTGGTTGGTTATTTTATTGCCATATTCTCTGAAAATGGCCTAGAAGGTAAGGAAAATAATTCTTGATGAGGAGCAGCAGCCTTAAGGGACTGCTCCCAACTGCCAGACCCTGTTCTGAGCTCTATGCTATCTTTCTGTTTCGACTATAACAAATAACTAAAAATTTAGTGGCTTGGAACACCACAAATTTATCATCTTACCATCCTGCTGGTCAGAAATACAAAATGGGTATGAGCAGATTAAAACCTAGGTGTCCACACAACTATAGAGGTCCTAGGAGCCCATCTGTCCCTTGCCTTTTCCAGTTCCTAGAAGCTGCCCCATTCCCCACCTGTAGCTCCTTCTTCTGTCTTCTGGCGCTCCTCCTCTTGTACATAAATACCCTCACGATTCCATTGCACATGCTCAGATATGCCAGGATTGTCTCTCCATCCCAAGATCCTTAACTCAATCACATCTACAAAAGCTCTTTTGGACTTCAGTGACTATAATCTTAGTTTCCAGGGCATCCTACAGGGCTGTTACTCTGTCTACCATGTTAAACTGCTCTGGGCTATTTTTGCTCATAACACTTCTGAGTTTTGTTGTGTGTTTTTTTTTTTCTTTCCCAGCAACCTTTCTCCAATTCTCTGGACACCAACTGGGTGTCCTGCAATTTAATTCAATCTGATATTATATGAAGATACTGTCAGATCCCACAAGCTCAAGAGCTCGCCTTCACAAGACTACCCCACTTCAGGTGTCTATTGTAACAACTCCTAGGTTGTGATCCATATTTCTGAATGCTGGTTATAAGTTCAGGAAGTTCCACAAGCCCCTCCTCAGGTTTGATCACTTCCTACAACAACTCACAGAACTCTGGAAAGCACTTTACTATTTTCAGATTATAGAGGAACCAGGTCATAAAGGAACCAAGCTCAGGAGCAGTCAAACAGAGGAGACACACAGCAGGAGACATGCAGGAGCAGCCACGCCCTCTCTGTCTTCAGCACCTCAGAAGCTCTCCAAATCCTGTCACTGAAGGTTTTTTTTTTTTTTTTGGAGGCTTCATTATAAAGGTGGATGACTGAATCAACATCCAGCCCCTTTCCCTTCTTGGACATCAGACAGTGGAGCTAAAGTTGCAGGCTTCTAATCAAGACTAGGTCTTTCTGGTGACCAGTCCCCATGCCAGAACTAGCTTAGTGCTCACCAAGTCACCTCATTATAGAACAAAAGATGCTCTTGACATCCAGGAAATTCCAAGGAATTGAAGAGCTCCATTTTAGAAACTAGGACAAAGACTAAATACATATTCCTCAATATTCCACACTAAGTAATCCTGCCAGGAACTTTATGAGGTAGGTATCAATATTGCCCCTATTTTGCAGAAAAGAAAACTAAAGCAGAGAGGGTTATATCATTCTTCAAGTTCATAGAACTAGAAGTGACATTGTCCCCCACAAAGGCATCAGGTGACACATAAGGTCAGAATTCAATGCATAGTATTGAAACTAGTTATTCTGCACTTTGGTTATTTTTGCTATTTTGAATGAGCCTCATCCCTTGACCCAACTTAGGAAGATCCTTCCCCAGGAAACAGCAACCTGGAAGAAATTTTTCAATGACTAGTTCAAATATTTCTTTGGTAATTTGAAGCCAGCTGTTCCCATATGTAGCCTTCCTCCTCTTCCTTCCCTCATGCTATAAGATGATTTGTGGGAGGCCTGTCACAGTCAGCCACCACTAATCAAGGGACAGCCAGGGTAGCCAAGGAGGAAGGAGAAAAGAGGATCCTTGGAGAACACAAAAAGTGTTTAGAGGGATTGATTCATTGTACCTGGACTGGCCTTCCTCATACAGCTGGTACGTTGCTGCTAATCCTTGAGAATATAACTGCCACCTCTTCTGGGATCCCTTGCTGACCTCTCCATGGGTATTGGCTCTTCTCCGCCAGCCCTGGACTTTGTGCACACAGGCCTGATAGCATCCATAGCCACATACCAATGACTTATTACTCATCCTTTCCTGCACGTCAGGAGTTCCTTGAGGATAGGCAAGACAATGGGTGACCAGCTAAGATGCTGAGAGCCCTAAGCAGGCATCTCCCTTCACCCCCTGACTCAGTCTGGCTCCTGTCTATGGTGGGACCAGCCATAGACCCAAGCTGCTACCCAAGCTGGACCCTAGCTGAGAGTGTGGATCCCAGAGAAGAAACATATCCATCCTCCATGTACTCAGAGATGTGAAGGGCTTATGAGTGCACTTTGGAAAACAACAGTAAGCCCTGAAAAAAAAAAAGGGAGACATGTATAGAGGGCAGAAAAGGGCACTGTGGGCCAGGATATAGGTGCTAGAAACCAACAACAACAACAAAGACCCTGCCCCCATCAACAGAGACCAGGTCAGCCCTGGAACTAAAGTAACAGTGTTCACAGGGGCAAGAAAGTAATACAGTGATTATACTTGAGGCAGCACACTTAGGGAAAGGGACATCCAGAGTTACACTCACCTGTGGGCCCAGGAATAACTCTGAAACCACTCCTTACAACTCATGACCCAAAAGTCTTGTGAAATGAAGGGCAGACATGGCAGACTACACCCTCAAGGCCTCCGCAGGTGCCAGATTCACATCAGCAGCTCTCTGGCCCACCACGATAGCCCTTGGGGATTCTCCCATCATGAAATTGCACTATTGTCCCCACTGAAGGTGTGGGAAACAGGCTCAGCAAAGGATCAGACAAGGATCATGGGGAGAGAGAAGAGAGGCCACCACTGCTTGATCTGTACTGGCACCACACACCTTACTAATTACATCCTCACATCTTCAAAACAAGCCACAACACGGACAGGAAACAGAGGCTCAGGCAGGAGTAGTAGCTTGTCTACAGACACAGCAGGTAGCAGAGTCCAAATGGCAGCACTTACCTGCCCCACTCCCCAGACTCCTCCCTGTGTGTTATACTCTCCCACCCAAAAGCTCTCTGACAGTATTATCATGAGGCAGCAAATGGAAGATTCCAGATGCTTTGGAAAGCTGTTGGGCGTGCATCCAGATCAGTCAGTGGGTGACTGGCCCAGACCCCTGAGCACTACACCTCAGGTTCCTCATGTCTGAAGTGGAGCTGGAGCGCTCCAAAAGCCCTCCCAGCTCTACAATCCTGTGGCCATGTTCACTTCCATTGGCCAGTGAGTTAACCCAGCTACAAGCCTGAGAAGAGTTTTTCCCATGGATATGAGACTCAGAAGATCAAAACTATTACAGCAATGACATGCTCACAGGCTCTTCCTGGCCAGCGAGAGTGATATTAGGAAGGAACAGAAGTCCCTCTGTCAGCAGTGGGCTTAAATGTTTTGAATGGTGAGCCAGGATGGGAGTAAGGGATCTGGAAAGGCTCATGGTCTGTTTGGAAAGAAAAAAAGCATTTTAATGGCACATGCTCATTCACTCTGAGTTTTAATGACCTTTTCCAATGTAACTTGTGGGGAAGGGGGGTTAAAGAAGAGGGTTTGTGGAGTGAACAGAGAAAAAGAAAGAGAAAGTTATTAAAACAGGACAAATTTGGGGTCAGATCATCTAGAGGGCAACGCATAAAACCCAGCCAGCCTAGCCAGGTAGGGAGGCCCCTTGTGCACTGGAGAAATTTCAATACCAGAAATGAGGTTTGGGATTCAGCAATTCAATTTAAAAATAGAAAAGTTCATATATATGATGCAGGTCAGTAAGTTAACTTGCTAGGCCTCAGTTTCCTCATTTCTGGTGTGAAGAAAGCTCGTATCTCATGAGTATTTTGAGTAAAGTGAGACAGTGCAGGTGTGAACCCAGACCTCTTTCACTGAAAATGCTGTTGCTGGCCCAGGGACAGGAAGCAGCCCTCATGGTGGGGCAGCACAGTTGGCCACACTCCATACGGCCAGCTTTCTCCAGTGACAGCCAAACAGCAGCAAGAAACTGTGACCAGGATGAGAAGTCTCCTCAGAGCCTCTCTTCCTCCCTCTATGTGACACTGAAAGCCTGACCCCTCTGGACTGGGCATTTCAGATGGCTACAGAGGCTCCAACAGAACAGGTGGCTTTACCTCACGATGGAGGGTGCTCACTCAGTGCCATGAGAAGATGGAAGATGTGACATCACTGCCTCCCATGAGGATAGGGTATGTGTGTGCTGAGAACTCTCGGTTTGAATTGCTGTAGCTGCTGGGTTTTATTTCAGGTCCTTCATGACACACTCAAGCTGGGTAAGAAGGAGACATTCGTAAAGGGATTTTTTTTTAACAGCAGTGTGGATTGGGTTTAGGAAAAACAGAAAAGAATGGATGAGACCTAAGTGTTGGTCACAGCAGGTAGTTATTACCCTAAGGTTCTGGCAAACCCTACCCAGCCCATTGTGAATTGAGAATGAGTGTGGGCAATAGGGAGAGAGAGTATAGGACAGACCCTCTTGGGATAGGGCATAAAACTTCAGTTTGGGGCCTTCTGACAAGGGACATACATTGTCCCAAAGCTACCTATAGAGAAAAGAACAGGCGAGACAGGCTGGGTTACGTGATGATCAGAGACAGACACATCTATCTAGCCTAGCATTTCTGTCTATAGTTTGACCACCTTAATATCACTGCCAAGGCCAAGACCACCACTGTCCACAGCACTTACCATGTACCACCTGTGCCTCCTAGTACTGTGCATAAAACTCATTTAAATCTTCACAGCAACTCCGTAAGGTGGATATTATTATCCATACTTTACAGATGAGAAGATTAAGGTAGAGATAAAGCCACATGCTTAAGGTCACATTGGCAAGGAAGTGGCAGAGCTAAAGGTTAAGCCCTGAGAATTTTACTCCCAATATTTTTCTTAACTTGAAAGGGATAAGTGTCAGAAGGGACCCTTGAAGAAACTGACAGGAACCTTCACTGTTACTGGGATAACAGGAATCAAGGTAACTCTTCATTTGCTGAAATGTGATATTTGCTACCCACACCTCACCCAGTGCTTCAAATCACTTTCCAAAAAGTACCCCCTCCAAGGGGTCCTCTCATCCTCCCTATCTCCAGAGCTGGACTAGCATATGAGGGCTCATGGAAGGCCCAGGCTGGCCTGCCAGACTTCACCTTTCCCGGCCAGCTCAGTGGCCATGGGGAGAGTCATGTGTATACAGTAAGAACTCCATATGTTCTCCACCGGTTCAGTCAGCCAGTATGTCTTGGGAATGCTCTAGACCCCTTGATTTTGCTCCCAAGGAAGTTCACGGAGTGGTGAATTCTTGGACAGAATGCAGCTCAAGCTGGGCAGCAAATGTCAAAATCTGATGAGTCAATTGGTACTTTGCCTGACTCATAAGAACCCATCACTGGACATGGCACAGACTCAACACTCTATTCCTCATCTGGACACCCTCCAGATGTCCTGTTCCATTGGGGGGTCTTACTTCCTGATCACCATACCAATGCTAATAATGTGCTAATCCTTTCAATGTGTCTCCCCTCCCTATCTAGTCCAGAGTCAACCATTCCATGTGAGGCAGGAGGAAACAGTTCACAGTAATGAAATGATGTATGGCAGTCAGAGCTTTTCCACAAGTGTCTCCTTAGGTCACACTCACGACAACCTGGGAAAGCAAGCAATAATGAGAGAGAACATTTATTGATCTCTTAATATGGGCCATATTCTGTTAAAAGAGCTTTTTATGAATGACTTACATAAGTACTATTGATTCCTAGTTTACATTTGAAGAAACTGAGGTTGAAAGAGGACAAGTAGTGTATCCAGGTTGCCAGAACTTGGATCTAGGAAATATTTACTCTTAATCTCACTGATATTCTGCCTTCTTAGGTATCAAAGGACTTGCTATATTTGGAAAAGTTATTTAACTTCATTCACAGGGTAGTGGGGATCATTTTTTAAATTTCAGGTAGAATATGGAGATAGTCATTTGTCTTTTAGGAAGAATGGGCAATGGAAGTGCAGAGACAAGAAAGCTGTTGGAGGCTGTCATGGTATCAGAGAGATTAATAACTAAGAACACCTTCATCAAAGCAGTAGTGGGAAGTAATGAAGAGAAGGCAGATCTAAGAGACATTGGAAGTAAAAGGAGACTTGTGTGGTGAGAGTTCGGTGAAAGGATGGGGGATGAAAGGGAGACCTTTAGTCCCAGATTGCTGCTTTGAGAAGACAGATAAATGCATCACCAACCAGAAAGATTGTAGGAAGGAGGCAGATTTAAGCAACATTGGAAGGAGATTAGTGGGCTCTGTTTAGATTCATGTTAGCCATATTACATTCAAATAGAAATGTTTCCTATTGTGAAGTGAAATTTTGTGTCACCCCAAAATTCATATTGAAACACTACCCTCCCACACTATGATGGAAACCAGGAGGTGAGGCCATTGGGAGGTTATTAATTAATAATAGATGAATTCATGTGGGTGGGGCCCTCATGAATGGAATTAGTATACTTATAAAAGTCACAGGAAGGTTTGTTCTCTCTCACTCTCTCTTCCTTCTTCTTCTCTTGCTCTCCTCTTTTTCTTCCTCCTCTACTTTCTCCACCTCCTTCTCTGTTATAATTGAGGATAAATCAGCAGAACATGATCCTCACCTGAAACTGTCCATGATGGTATCCTGATATTAAACTTCAAGTCTTCAGAAATATGAGAAGCCAATTTCTGATTTCATATGCCTGGGGTGGTATTTCATTATAACAGCCTGAGTTAAGATACTCTCCTACCCCACAACAACATGGTCTAAGCATCAGGTCATAGATCAAGTTGCAAGTCACTAATCTTAAATTTAGTAACTAAACACAGAGAATTTGATTAGATAATTCAAGGAGATCTTGAATGATAAAATAAATAAGCTAGGGTTGTGGTCTTTAGAGCCCATGCTTAATGGTAATTATGGGAAAATAGCCAAGAGGACAGGGAAGATGTGTTCAGAGCAATGGGAGGAAAGAAGAGGGTAAGATGCCCATGGAATGGCTTGTGGAGATGACTTCCCAAAAGGGCGGTTTACTCTGTCAAAGGTAAAGATCAAGTGGAAGAAGATAGAAATATGTCCACTGGACTTGACCATTTTGAGCATCTTTTCCAGAGTAGCATCAGTGGGATGGTGAGGCTGCCTGTAGGAAGCATCTTGAGTCTGAAGTAATTGAGTCTCTGGGAACTATCTATTTGTTGAGTCTTGAGAGAAAGAAAAGCAGCCATTATTCTAAGACACCACAACTTCTTTAAAATTCCCATTTCCAGACACTCAGACTCGTTTTATTCCTCGGTTTATCTTTTTAGCACTCATCCATGTGCTGGAGGTTCCTCTCCCTAAAATACTCTGCCCTCACGTTCACCAACCCATCGGGAAGTTATAAAATCCTTGCACTTGAGAGACTTTGTCCCCTAATAGCTGTGTGACTCACAGTGACAACAGGAGCAGTATGTAACCTGTAGTGTAGGACTGACCTGAGGATAAATGAGGCAGGCTCTGGGAAACTGCCTCAATCCCAACAGACTAAAGAAAAACATGTCTACTTTTAACTCAGGCCCAGTGATCTGTAGTCTAGGGGAAGTGTTTACCTAGCCTGTTTTGGGAAAAAAACTTTACAAGAGTGAAGAATGAGTAGACACTAAGTTCATATGAGCTTGCAGAGTTAGGAAGGAGTCACAGAAAGTGAATGTTTCTACAGGCTTTATCTCAGGCAGGTCTCTCCCCACCCCTGTCTGCAGTCTACCATCAACACTGAATGATGATAGCTCCACTCTCTGCTTGGCCTCTGGAAGAGGCAGCACAGACTCCCTCCTGGTACTGCCCGTGGCACATCTCAGTCTTCACCACCTCACAGTGCATCAGGCCGGCTTCCCACAGTCAGCACCTGCACCTTGCCCAGAGTTCCCGTGGTTCCCGAAGTTCTAAACCACAGGTTGTTTGCCCCCACCCAGGGGCATCTGGCACTGCCTGAAGATATTTTTTTATGTCACAATTGATGAGATGGGCTTGCTACTGGCATCTAGTGGACAGAAGTCAGGGATGCTGAAAACCATGCTGGGATAGTCCCACAATCAGGAATTATCCAGCTCAAAATGCTACTAATGTTGACACTGGGGAACTTGCCCCAGTAGGAGTTAAATCCTGTTGTGCAGCACTATCTTAATCAGGTCCCTTCTGATGGGCTCCTTCCCTTCCTTCTCTCCTTTCTTCACTGTTCTCCTGAGATCTAAGATCCCCTGCCAAGAGTTCCACTTACATTCAAATCCCTGCCTCAGGATGAAGTACTGTTCCCCTCCCCAACAAAATACATATCCAACCACCCTAGAGGCACAGGGGTTAAGTCTCAGCACTATGAAGCTATAGGCAGCCACTGCAGCAGGAATTCATTTCTGGCCAGGGAGCTGACCCACATGGTGCAGCAGACCTCTTCTGTCTCTCTGCTGCTCCCCTCAGCAGGGTATTTCAGTAGATCTGCCTGTTCTGCTCCCCACTCTGTCTCTGGTGAATCCTCTCACTCCTACACCCTGGCCTACACCCCAGATCTTTTATGCATAAATAAATAAAATATTTTTAAAAACTCACATCTCAACCCTTCCTGGTCTGATTAAATAAGTGAGACCCATATATTACCCATCACTACACAATGAGAGAAAAAAATAAGATTTTTCTTCATATTTACAGAGAAAAAGTAAAAATCCTAATGAATAGAACATTAACAGTGGCCTCTTAGGATACACTAAAGCCAGCACTGAAAAGAGCAGAGACTGGATTTGAAGAGTCCAGCCCAGCATATGTCCTCGAGGAGATGAGTTTAAGGACACCCAAAGCAATGCGGGAGGCAGATTTGCAATGAGGAGGAGAAAGGGCTTTCTGAGAAGAGTGCCCTGTGGGTGCTCCCAATCCCAATGCCAGGTCCCCACACCCTGAGCTTCTTTCCCTTCTCCCAAGGTGCCCTAGGAACTATAAAAAAAAAACCCAGTTGGGTGGCCTCATAGAGAACACACAGGGCCTAGACCAACCTCCTCCCTGTGTACCACTTCTTTATGGGAGGAAACAAAATGGCTGCAAAAGCCTCCAATGTAAAGGGAAGTCTTTGCTGGTGTCACGGTCAGGGGATTACATCTGCCTACAGTTACAGGATGTATCATTTGCAGAGAATTCCTTCCACAACATACTCAAAGAACTGAAAAAAAAAAAAAGAAGAAGTATTAAATAGCCAGCTAAATTTGATCTTTATTTTTCATTCTGTTTTTTTCTTCTCCTGTGGTTTTTCACCAAAGTCCATTTTGACATGCCATTAAAAGAAAACCCTATGTATATGAGCAATAGATTTAGCAAGGGGGAAAAAAAAGACATATATCGAACAATCCAACGTATACAATTTGAAAGATGTAACTGGATCCCCTGGTCTGGCAGGCTGTAAACTGGACTAGGGAGGGACATTGTTTTTCTTTTGGTCATTCTGCCAAGTTAAAAAGGAAGTTGGAGATTAGAACAAAATATTTAAATCAAAAATGAATCCTTCAATGAAAGTTGCTTGATCCCCTTTGCTACCACCCCTACCTCCCTTCCCCCTTATTGGAAGCATATTTCTCTTTGAAAAGAAGTAGTGTATTGTTGCTGAATAGAAGGGGGACAGCCCACTGGGGAGACACATCGATCTCATCATTTTAAAAGTGGGAGATAAATGACCTAAGGCCTCTTCCCAATCAAATGCTGTTCCTGCACATTCTCAGAATAAATGGCACAGTTTTCCCTGGTGAGCAGTGAGCACTCTCCTCCTAGCTGGGTTGCCTGTGCTAGTCTTGCCTCCCAGCTCTGGGAACAAGGGTAAGTGCAACTGAAATGGACTTATGTGAACGATGCCAGGGCATCCCACTGTTCTTTAAAGCAAGAACTTGACCCTTCTTAATGGCAAACTTGCAGAACATCCCCATATTAAGTCAATATTTTTATTCCTTGAAACCATCCTCAAATTCACTATAAGAGATGGATAGATAGCTTAGGTTCTGCAAGTGCTATTACAGAAAAAGGTCCAAGAAAGAGAAATAAGGAATAGAGCCATATCTGATATCCAAAGTTCCTTCTTCTTCTATTCCCCTCCTGTCTCTCCTCAAAAGGATTCAAGTTTTCAGTGGCCCAAGCAAATGTGGTCTTTTTGATGCTGAGCCTACATTATACAGGTTTAAAAGAACAAGGCAGAGCCAGATACTGTGGAGAGACTTCCAAACCCTAGTCCTGTTTACTAGAACTATGGTTCGAGAATTTATAGAGGAAAAAAATCAACAAGAATGTGATTCTGGAAAAGCTCAAGCACACAGGACAATCAAGAATGATTTTATGAAAACTGACCATCATCTTTATAACTGGCAGGGTTTACACACTTCAGTATTCATCCCCATGAGTCTCTGACCTTTCTAAGTCAATGGATGTATTGCCTTTCAAACCCTAAATACAATTTAGCAATGTATGAATCATACACAGTCATAATAAAGAATAGAGAGAAAAACGTATGGGTATGCAGGTGGCATTCATAATAGCATGGTGATGCACAATAATAGTTTTTGCTCTTCAGGGTCAAGAATGAGTTCTATTACACAGAAGATTTTTATAATAAACATTTGCAAATATTATATATTTTGATTGTGAACAATTATATATAACCCATGCACATCCTGGTTTTTCTCTCCAACCTTTCTGAATTCACCATACTGTGACCTTGTGTATGGCAATGCTGATCTTGTGCCAGAGAGGTCTTGGGCTCATCATACTTCCCTGGCTGAACACCCACCCCAATACAGGGACCAATAAACTGGAAGCCTGGCATTCCCCCCTTGCTCAGACTAAATACTTTAGCAGGCATTTAAAACTAGAAGATGGCATCATCACCAAATCATCCTTGATAAGCCCAGACGTGGCCGTCTACCAGCAAGGGGCCTTTTCTTTGGTCAGTGCTGCTCACCTGCACGGTGTCCTGAGGCAGCCACTCAGTTCTGTCATGTTTGTGTGTCTGGGTTGCACATCTGTTTCTTCTGTCCGATCGTCAAAAATTTATCAGAAATGATAATAAAGAAGAAAGCCCTTCTACCTTCGTTTCTCTTTTGATCTAGACAGACATCAAAGTCACCCCATCCCTAGAGAAGCTGCAGGTTTCCATATCACTGTAGCTTACCAGCTGCATAGTTCTTGATGACACTCATTCAAAAGGTCTGTACTGAACAGAGCCATGACGTAGGGGTTGAACCAGATGATTCCCCCACTTTCTCACCTAATCCTTCGAAAACTTAACTCTCAGGGCTTCTAATTCACTTTGGTTTGCACAGAAGGTAACAGAGCTCATGAAAACCAAGTAACTTGCTGGAGGTCTCTTGGGAGCCAAGTGCCTTCAACCCCTTAGCGACTTTGCTCAGGTTGGCTCTGCCCTGAAGCCCTCGCGCCGTCTGGCCTATGAGGGGCTGTTGTTTGGGCTGGTGAAGACACTTTTCTCTCAGGCCAGATTCTTCATGATCCTCAAGGGCTTTCTTTTTCTGCCTTATCCCAAGTCACCTTGCCATCACCTCCCACTTGCCCAGCTGTAACAGATGCTCTGCCTGACCAGGTGGCCTCCCTGACAGCCGGGCCTCCGGTCACTGGGGCCCATGAGTGGCCAACTCATTATTCCGAGGTTGCTGCTCGGACCACTCCAGGCTCCTGACTCTTGTTGTACCACAAACTATCTGACTGAGTCTGGGAAAGTCATTAAAACTGACATTTTCTCACATGTTCACATTTATAATAAACATAATAATCTCAACTCTCTCTCTGGTTAAAAAAAAAAAAAACTGAAGTGAAGATTGAATGACACTCAGAAAATGGACTTTTGAAGACATAATTCCCAAGCCAGATTTTATCTTCAAAATTTGGACAAAATGCAAAATTTTGTTCAAATTTGCTCAAAATGTGATGCTTCTGGATCTTAATCTGATGCTGGATTTTTTTCTTCAAAATTTCCTTTAGCCCACAAAGAATTAAAAATTCTAAATCATTTTTCCCTGCAAAAACTGAGTTCATAGTTTATGTTCCATAATAATAATAATAATATTATATTTTATAATAAAGGCTGCATTTCCCATTTGTGATATCACCAATAAAGAAATCTCGATAAGGAGTCTTATTATTAATACTTAAACACCGAGTATTTTAAATGCTTAATACTTAATTATTCTGGGTCTCCCTGGTGGCGCAAGGGGTTAAGGCGAAGTACTGTGAAGCTTTCCAAGGTCACTACAGCACGAGTTCAATCCCAGGCCAGGGAGGTGACCCACACAGTGCAGCAGACCTCTTCTGCCTCGCCTGCTGCTTCCCTCACTGTTCTGTTCTCCACTCTGTCTCTGGTGAATCCTCTCACCCTTCACACCTCTGGCCTGTACCCCATTTCTTATATGCATAAACAAATCTTTAAAAAAAGACTTAATTATTCTAATTGCAATTTTCTTGGTTGTCATATTCATTAAGTTGGCAAAAAATATATGTATTTTACATATCTGAGTTATTGAAAATTCTGGAGTTTGGACTGGTTCAAATCAACTTTTACCATGCAACAAAATTCCTAGCTTCTCAGCCTGACTTCCTAAGCCTCTTCCAGCCTCAATCTACCTTTGTCACCTGAATTCCTTTTCTCCTATGTAAAACTATTTGCTCTAGAATCTCTCAATGTAGTTTTAAAAAATCCCTCTCTCCTTTAAAAGCCTCTGCATCTTCTTATCTCTGCATTTACTCAAAAGACCACCCTACTCCCTTTGACCTAGCCAAATCCATCTAGTTAAAACTAGTTCACATCTTCAAGAAAGCAGCCCTGACCATGCTAGTCTAAATAAATTTCTTCATTCCCTTGGTGCCTGTACCAAGGTCATACACTTAGTCTCTGTGTGCTGCCTTCTGATGTTTTTCTTAACATGCCCATGAACTATCACTAAACATCTTTCCTTTGAATGTTTTAACATTTGGTGCCCCATTCTGCTGTATGCCCAGTGCTAGCTAATATAGCAGTTCACATACAGTGGCTACTCGTTAAAAACTTGATACTTAAATTTGGTCCACATGCTTGCAAACTACTTTGATCAAAAGAAATATTTCTCATGCATAAAGCGATGGAATTGTAGAAATCCACCCCATGAAATATTTTTGGCTAAAAAGGAAAGAGTATCTTTCCACAGTCTCAATGGAAACCGTGCTTATGCTCGTGTGTTAAGGGTACAGAAGTGGAGAGAGGCTTGTTAATTTTAAAGCCACATAGCATGTTTGGCTAAGACTATGACTCCATTTGTGTATTTCAACCACGTAAAACACACCCTGGGACTCTGGACTGAGAAAAATAGCCATATAAGGAGAAAACAAGACATTCCCTATAGCTGCCCTTGTAAAACACTTTGTGATTTAACCCTCTGCTCGGACAGATCCGAGCTCCTGCACTTTACAACTGCAAACAATCAGATTCCTGGGAGGAGCTCAGCATGTGACCTGCATGGTTGGGCACAAAGACTCACAAGCAAAACCTGACAGGTCACACACAGGGCAGCATGACCAAAGCTTTGTTGCTGCCTGCCTTTCTCTCCGAGGTGGACATTCCCAGCCACAGCCGATACTGAGATGTGCTCCAACCCAGAGACAACTCAGAGAGGCTCATTAATCCATCCTCCCTTCAAGAACACAGGGGTCTGCCCTCACCGTCCATCAATCTGCAGAATCCCCCCATTGGGGAGAAGAGGGAGAAGACAGGTATGATCAGGAGAAGGAAGGAGATTTCAGAGATAGCAGCCAGAGGCAAGAGCAGGCCAAACTGTGGGTGCACCTCTCACATAGTGCCCTTGGTCCCATGTGCCCTGCTGGGGCTGGTGGTCTTATAATTTGTGGAATGACAATGATAATAGTCATTCTCTTTATCTTGATTGCTATTAACAACAAAAACATAGCAACAGTGTTTTTTTAGATGGTAAAAGTGAGGTGCTGAGAGGTTCCCGTGCCCCCCACCCATGTAACAAGTGCAGCTATGATTATAAAGTTTCATGCTATGTTAGATACTGCTGTTTTTCTTCTGCCGTGCAATTAAATCTACCTTCCTCTGGCAGTTGAATGACACTACACACACACACACCACACACACTGGGGAGCAAGGGAGCAAGAAAGATGGCTGCCGGGCTGGAGACAATATTTCCCAGGCTCCCATGCACCTCAGAGCAGCCATGTGACTAAGTTCCAGAGAGATGATCTTGAGTGTCAGTGACCTGTGTGAACATTCTGGGCAACATTTTAAAAAAATAAGCTTTTTGCCCTTCCTAAGGACTGGAACGCAGATGTGAGGATAAAGATAAGGACAACAAAATAAAGGGAAGCTGGATGAATTTAAGGAGCAGCGCCACCTACCTGCCTGGTGCTGCTCACTTACCTCTCTACAGTTCTGTGGGAGAAAAACAATCTCATGAGCCACTGTATTTTTCAGTCTTTGTGACAGTAGTTTTTAACCTGAACCTTAACTAATGTACATGATTTTCTGCTGCCTCAGCTGTGTACGAAGAATCTTGAGGTCATACTTGCTTGCACTGATTTAAAAGGCAAAGGGAAAAAAAAAATCCTACCCAAGTTACATAACAGTCAGCAGTACTCACATGCCAAAATCACCCCTCCTGGAGGCAAAGCCAGCAAGGGCCTCATTCACACAAGGGAGTCCTGCACAGGTTAGAATAAGGGTCACAGAATCCAGCTCCCTCCTTCCCATAAAAGAATGTCCGGCAGAAAGGTTGCCTTTCAAATGAATTTCAGAGAGAAGAACCCTAAAACACTTTGAGCTAACACCAGAAGTACTGTTTGGGTAATTGTCATTATCATTCCACAAATGACTTATTCAATCTTCCTCCTTACTAATTTTTTAAAAATTTTCTTGCCTATCTGAAGAGATGTGTTAAAACATCTCCTACTATGATTGTTATTTGCCTATCCTTCCTGGGAATTCAATCTTTGCCTTTTAATTGAGTCTTACTAGGTACATATTAGAACTGATAAATACTTTAAAAACAATCTTTATCCCTGATCATGAATTTTATCCTAAAGTCTGGTATAATTGTTACTCAACTCTCTCCCCCTGTTTTGTCTAACAGATCTTTTTCCATTCTTTTTCCTTTGTTCTTTTCTCTGCTCTTAGATTTTAAATGAGTCTCTGAAAAGCCATATGAGTTTTATTTTTTCATTTATGTTAACAATTTTTGTGTTTTAACTAACACCGTTAGTCCATTTACATTCATTTAGGATTTATATCTGCCATCTTATTTTGGGCTCTATATTTAATTTGTTATATGTGATATTTATTTTCTTTCCCCTGCCTTTTAATGGATTGATCAAGTTTTGTTTATTCCCTTTCCCTATTCTATGGATTTGAATGTTTGTATGCCGCCTTTTAGATGTTACCTTTACAATTTTACCCCACATATTTCAAAAAGTATAAAATAAATCAGCCTCTCTACCCACTAACTAATCTTCAGAGTGTCACTCATCTCCCACCCTTCTTACATATTATTGTTGCCCAATATTTCAGCATTAGAAGAGAGTCTTTGGTAACTAACACTTTTTTTTTAATTTAATATTTGTTGCTGAATAATCTTTTAAGTAGATAGAGAGGTGACAGTGTGTTCTGTTAATGTTTTGGATATATTGTCTCTATAATTTTTGGTTTCTGTTGTTGTTGAGAAGTGATGGTATTTCCTTTGTAGAAATATGTCTTTTCCATGTAGTTGCATTAAGAACATTTTGACGTTGGTGGTCTGAATCTTCATTACATTGGACTGAAGTTTCAGATTTATACTTATTCATTCAGGAAGCTTTCTGGGCTTCCTGAATCTTAAGAGCCTAATATTACTTTTAACTATTGTACAAGAGCCACAGTCTTTTTCTCTCTGAAAATTTACTCTCCATTCCCTAGTCTTTTCTTTTGAAACTCTTATTCTAATTATATATGCCATATCTTTAATTATCTTCTCATATGTTGGCATGTTTGTGATGCACTAATTTTACAATGCACTAATTTTCTCTTTAGCCATATCTATTATATTAAAATTAATGACCAGTTATTACTTCTGGATTTTTTTATTTCCTTTTCAAATCTGCATTTTCTTTTTTCATGGTACACTATGTTTTCCAGTTCCTTATTTAAGTCTCTCATCATTTTAAACATACTTACAGTGCCTATACAATACCTCTATTATATAGAGTTACCAAGACTCTGATCTTGATTTACATCCTATCAGTTGACTCTCTATCATGAGAGATTGTTTCCTAGTATGTTTTGTAATTGGGAAGGGTAAGTTTTTCTTCAGTCTGACTTTATGGGGATCCAGTGTAATCTGGGCTGAGAATGTGACTTAATAGTTTTGTGATTGGTTCCTAATACATGACCCAAAATCATATTTTTATGTCAGTATCCTATGTCAAATATTTCTGAACCACATACATAGCATAAAACCAAACTTCAAACCCAAGTAAAGGATTAAATACTTGGTTCAGATTTTCTTGATTCACAAGTGAGAGACCTTTTTTGTGCCCAGATTGCTAGTTAAAACAGACAAATTCCTATGTTTTCTCCCCATGCCAATGACTTCCTTGGAAATGTGTGCATTTGGCCCATAACAAAGGTCCAAAAATGCAATTCTTAGTATTCACAAATACTTGCCTTTCCCATTCAAGTTCCCAAGATAACTAATGTAGTCTCTGAGCCTTTATATTAAGTGGGGTTGACATATCTTGGGTCAAGAATCCATATCCAACGTGATCTGTTATGGAAAGCAATAGCACTTCATAGGACTTAAGGAACTCCCTTTTGGGCTATGGAGAGAAACTTAACTAGCAAGGAGAGGAAGGGAAGAAATGATCATTGGAAGACATAATCAACATCTGTGCAACCAAAAACCTCTCTGACATTTCTTTTTTGTAGAAATCTGCCCTTGGTGGTTGTATATCCCCTCTTTCCCCCGCCAACCAGCATAAAATTATTAAGGGTTAGAGTTTGAGCCCTTGTAACCAGAGAGGATGTTGATAGTGTCTCCCAGAAAAGATCTAGGTGAGCATGATCCTGCATAATAGTGGAATTTGCTTTCAACTTAGATTAAATTTGAAAGTTACTCTTCCACACAGCACCTAACCCAGTACTTGATATAGTAAATATTTGATATATTTGTTGGACAAGCTCTCATACACTTTCTCCATTCTGCAGTAAAGCGATAATGCAGCACACAGAGGCAGCAGGCAGAAAGTATTCAAAGAGAAACAGAAAGCCGTAAGGCCATGCCAAGAGAAAGATAAATCTTTCCCAGAGAAATAAGTAACTCAAGGGAGGCAGTTAGTAAAGAAAGCTGGCAGAAAGTAACCTCTTTAAAGACGCAGAATTGGGAGTGGACTTGAGTCAGCACATATACCAAGATGGAGAATGTTCTTCAGTTTGTAAATAAGACCCTGTCAACAGGTGGTGACATCGGACACAGACCCTCACAGCAGGGAATCATCTCTGAACTTAGGCATTACATTAAGATAAAGCACATTCCACAAAAAATGAAGGCAGTTCTCTTAGGCACACCTGCCTATGGGATTTAGGGGAAGGAACTAAAAAACACAGGGATTCGCTGTGTTGGGTTTTGTATGTCATAATACCCACATTAGTTATGTATTAAAATATATGTAGTTCAAATCATACTGTCAACTCTTAATATGTGCTTTTTATTTTTAAGATACCAGTTAAATAATTGTTCTAAGTACTATTATAATACTTGGATTAGCTGATAGAGCAAAGTTTGGGAGCTTAAGAAAGCTGTTCCCCTTACAGATAGGATTTTTTCTTTTTAGTTGAACTCAGATTCAGCCTCTAATAGAGTCTCTAGAATATCTTTATAAAAGATCTTAGGAGGATACATCAGGTTGAAAGATGGAAGTTAACAGACTGATTTGAAATTGTGTTTGCATATCAAGTGTGCCATATTTTTATTTAAATTGTTTGTTAATTAAGAGTGATTTGGGAAGGGGAGAGGTTAGATCACATTCCCTACGCTAATCATTGTTCCCATAGAACCTGAAAACTGAGTCACTGCTCCACGTGTAATAACTCAGGAGAATAAGCCCCATAGCATGAAAAACACGAGTGTGGTGCCAACTCGGGGTCCAGGAAGCTTTGTTGGGCAAAGTTTCAACTTGTTTTGGCTTTTCAAAACACTCAAGCCACCTGTCCTCCAGAATGGATGTGATCTCCATGATGGTGGGAAAACGCTGGCCTCCTGCCCATTATGATCGACAGAATTCACATAGGAGTCTCCCTGATAAACCCAATAGAGCTCAACTATATCACAGACCTGGAACATGTGACACCACTGATGACCTCAACACTGAACCTGGAGTAGCATTCCCAACAGTAGTTCCTGCAGTTGTTCTCAGATGAAATCAAATGACTGTGGAAAAATGTGTAAGACCGCTCTTCCCACAATGGGGTGAAAAGGGCAGCTTGCTGGGTTACCACCCGTGGAAAACACCATCTCACCAGCTTACAGGTGGTGTTATTCAAGCACAAGAATGTGTGGAATGTGTCAAATGTGTGTGTCAAATGTGTGTCAAATTAGGTAGCCTCCCTCTTGAAACCGTTAAATCTTTGCATCTCATTCATAAGGGGGGTGGTTTATGGGGACTCACAGAGGGTGTCGGTGGGAACCCAGCAACAAGACAACTGGCATCAAGCATCTCACAGCAAAAACAAGAATGCTCTCAGCAGGCCCAGAGGGGGTCACCAAGCCTTGCATTCTTACCTTCATTTCCTCAGGTCATTCTTTCCAGAAATGCATTGGGGTGGCATGTACTCCCTCTTCCAAAATCCCTGAAAATATTTAAGATGTGGGATAAACATTCAGACTCCAAATTTACGTTAAGAAATTTAGGTGAAATGACTCAGTTGATTGTATATGGAGCATTCTGAGTTCTGGGGCAGCTTCATGGTGAAAGGTGCCATTCTACTCCCCTCTGCAGTGGGGTCCTTGTGGACACCACAGAGAAACTGAAGGCACACTTGCTGAGGGCCCTCAGACTGGCCCTCATCTCAGGGTGCTGTGAGAACTGGAACATTTTCTGAGTTCTCAAGCTGATTTCCTTTATCTGGGGACATGTGTGAGAAACAGGTGAGGTAACAATGTTAGACCCTCATCACTCCTCCCGTGTCCCAGGACAAGTCTTCTGGCAGTTTTGTCTTAAGTGTTCAGTGGACACTTGTGTTCTTCCTTGCCCCTGTTCCCTCTTTTTCTGATAACAGGGCCTCAATTTTCTCTGGGGAAAGTTCTCTGCCACTCTTTTTCATGGTTTGGGTGCCCTCCTCTGGCCAGTAATTGTGGACATGACTTCACCTAAACCAACGGGAATTGCCCTTCTAGGAATGTGGATCCAGGAGCAGCACCAGGACAGGAAGCTTTTAGAGATTATTAAAGCTGGGATCTAGGCCCTAAGGAGCCTGCCCGTCACCCCTGTTCTGCTGCACTACTGCAGCTGTGATTACTCTCACCAGATTCTGGAGCCTCTCCTAGCCTTACAAGAGATCCCATATGCTTCTAAGCACCAGCATGGACTTCCAGGCCTTGCCACAATGTGTCTCAGTACTCCTGACCTGCACAGAAGAGAAAACCAATTCTCAGTTCTCAGGACTAATGTGGATGCAGGACGAGAGGTCAGTTTCCACACTGGAGGCCTTCACGGCGCCCTCCCAAGGACCCTCGGCCTCTTGCCTTCTCCTCTCTGCCACATTGCTCTCTCACATTCCACATCATCCCGGCTTGCAAACCATCATCTATCTCAACTCTCAAGTCTTTTTTCCATTGGTACCAGGCTATGTTCATAAATCCTTCATTTTAAAATAAATCTTGGTGTCTCATTCACCACAACATTTCTAAAATTTATTCCTCTGCCAATGTGCTCATTCCAGAGGAGAGCCCTTCCCACTTGAATGTTGGCAACATCCTGGCTTCTTGGCTTCCTCTCCTGCCACCTTTCTCTCTCCCGGGGAGCAAATGAGGTTTGGACTTGGGTGGGTTGAAAGTCCATCCATGCATACCAGGCATAACATTCCCTCCTCACCACCGATGCATTCTGAGACAAAAAGGCCTTTGATAACATTTCTCTTGAGGCCCATTTGGTGCCATTTTGAGAACTGAACAGCTTTGGCCAAGTTCTGCTGTTAGCGAATAAGTAGTGAGCTGACAAAGGGCTCGGGTCCCCATCCACTTAGGAGGGTTGCCTAGATGTTGACCAGGGAATTGTCGCAGCCTCCCTGTGATTGGGTTGAGGGCATGCTCATGCTATATTGGGTTTCTTCCACCCAAACATGTGTCACCTAATTGAGTCTCTACAAAAATGGCCCTATTTGGCAGTCAGGAACCCACCTCTCAGGAAGTGGTTACATATTAGAATTCAGGGTACCTCTTGCAGCTGGGAAACAGTCTGCCGACTGTCCTCAGGGGACCCACAAGGAATTCACACCTGTGATTAACTTAACTGGCCCATTTCCCCAAAGCCCTGTGTGGATCCAGTTGAGAGAACGTCTCTCTGGCAATGAGCTACTTGAGTTGTTCCAGAGAAATCAAGGTACAACAGATTCAGGTAATTTAGCATATCACAACAAATCCTGAATGGAGCTAAGTGCAATTACTACTGATGTACATGACTGAAGTACATATGCCAAGCAGGATGTGTGCACCCTCACGCCTATCGTTAGATTGCACTGAACACTTCTGAAAGTTTTTTTGGTGTGAAATATTGAAGTTGCTCTTTGCTAGAAAATTTCCATGCTCCTTAAAATTAAGTTAATAATTTACTTTTGTGTGGGATTCAGAAGTAGCATATTGTATAACAGAATGTCCACATATGTGGAACATGTGTTTTTACTCCAGTTGGAAGAAATTATTTTTATAAATGCAGGCTGAAGACCTATTTTTAAATGCATTCTCTTAAACATAAAGTTTGTTTAAAGCTAAGGTCCTCCCCACCATGAAAAGGGCAGCGGGGAGAATGTGGGGAGAGTTCAACTACTTCTGTGGCCACAGCGTTAGGTGAGTTCTCTAAATGATCTCTCAAACTCTGAGGTCTGGCCTCTTAGTTTCTCCTTGTCTCCAGTACACACTTAAGTTCTGAAAATTGAATCATAGGCAGAAGTTTCCAGTATTTTCATTCTCTCCCTGCTTTGAAGTCCATCAATCGTCATGTTGATTTTCCCTCCACCCTCTTAAAGAAAATGTGTGTGTCCCCAAGATGTAAAGCCAGGAGCTGGGACCTTGGGAGGAGATCACATGGAACAGGAATGGCAGGAAAGGCAAGAGCCTCACCCGTGTGGTGAACCCCCACCACAAACTGTGGCCAACAGCTTCGGAAGGGAAGTGACTCAGTCCTCTGAATTCTGTGGTGATAAACCCGAGTGCCTGTCACCCTCCTCCCTCCTCGTGGGTACATGCCTGACCCAGCCCAGCGTGGGGCCTCCTGGTGCAGGACAGGGTTGGACAGATATTCTCTATTTCCTGAACATAACCATGTAAACCACTACTCTTGAATATCAAGTGTTGCTCATATTCTTAAGCTCACTTCAAATCAATATATTCTATTTTCAGTAAAGTTAAATTGAATAATACATGTCCACAGTGGGCTATCTACACAGGTATTTTTGGAAATGGCTTCACTGCAGATAAAATTATATATATGTACATTTAAAGAATAAACGTGCATATAGCTAAATATGAATCTGATTCTTTAACAAATGCAATGAACTGAATTGAATGAATCTATTGATGCAAACCTTCCATTCATATAAAACACACACATACACGAGTATAATGGCCATCGAAAGTCAGAATAATGATGATGACAAGGACAGTGCTGCCACTACTGCTGCTGCTGGTTATCTGAAGAACTTAAATTACCACCATGCGCGTGCGCACACACACACCTGTTACTGAAACCTAAAACTCGCCTCTGATTCCTCCCTTGCATGTTAATTTGGTTGCCAAGTCTTTTTCATTTGAGTTCTGAAGGTCTCATATGGACTTCCCAACCTTTTCCTCTCCAAAAGTGACTGTTCAAAAATATCTCTCCATCTTTCAAAAATATCCCTCACTTCTTTCTTAAGTTATAGCAATAGCCTCCTTCAGGAACAGGTCGCTGCCTTTAAAAGTCTACCAACCTCAGCAAAGCTGACAAATGAACAATACTCATGCTCTGCCTTCCACTCAGCCACACAGACCTTGACAAACCTCCCTGGTGTTCTCTCCAGCACCAAGATGTGCTGCACACCCCTTCACAATCCAGCAGCTGGTGACTTTAAGTTTAAGTCAATGTTCATTTACTATTCTGAAAATCCTAGAATTCTGAAGAATTCTGCTAAATTGACTCTGCCTGTGCTATATAAATGGAAAAACAACCTGGATGACAGAATATCTGTTTACAACTTGATTTACTGAATATTTTAAGCCCACTGTTGAAATTTACAACTCAGGGGGAAAAAATGATTCCTTTCTAAATAATACTGCTCATTACAATGTTCTTGATCACCCAAGAACTCTGATGGAGACATGCAAAAAGGTTTAAGCTATTTTCATGTCTACTAACAAAATATACACTCTGTAGCTCTTACATCAAGGAATAATTCCAAATTTCAGGTCTTATTGTTTAAGAAACACACTTCATGAAGATATAGCTGCCATAAATAGTGATTCCGTTGATATATCTGGGCAAATCAAATTAAAAACCTTCTGGAAGTATTTCACCATTCTAGATAATTGCTAAGAACATACGTATATCATGGGAGGAAGCTATCAAAATCAACATCAACAGGAGCTTGAAAAAAGTTGTCCCTAGTTTCATGGATGACTTTTGAAGGATGTAAGACTTTAGTGGAGGAAGTAAGCACAGACATGGCAAAAAGGGCAATAGAACTAGAAATAGGAGTCTGAAGATGTGGCTGACCTACTGCATTCTCATGATAAAACTCAAATGGGTGAGGAGTTGATTCTTTGGATGAGTAAAGAAAGTTATTTCTTGAGATGTAATCTGTTCCCTGTGAAGACTCTGTACGCATTGCTGAAATAACAACAAAGGATTTAGATTATCACACAAATTTTACTGGTAAAGCAATGGCAGGGTTGAGACGATTGCCTTCAATTTAAAAGAAGTTCTACTATAGATAAAATGCTATCAGACAACATCACATGCTACAAAGGAATCTTTCAATAAAAGAAGAGTTAATTGATGCAGCAAGCTTCACTGTATTATTTAAAAGAATTTCCACAGCACTCTAACCTGCAGTGACCACCAGCCTGTTCAGCTGCATTCAACAGATAGACAAGACTCTCCATCAGCAATAAAATGATGTCTCGCCAGAGGCTCAGATATTGGTTAGCATATTTTTAACAATAAATTATTTTCTAAGTAAACTTTTGGGCTCTATGATCAATTAGTGTTTACCAGATGGGAAGAGGGAAGTAGGTTGAGAAAATCTGGACAAAAGGGGCTATTGTAAGGTGAAAGATAGAATTGGACCTTTAGTGATGAACTTCACATTGTATGTACACATGCTGTTTATCAATGATGCACCGCTGACTTACGTAATGTTATAATTCAGTGTTACTTCAATAAGGAAATTACTTTTAATTAAGATATGTACATTTTTAGACATAATGCTATTGCATACTTAATAGACTATAGTGCAGTGTAAACATCAATTTTATATGGACTGAGAAAGCAAAATATTCGTAAGACATGATATTCTCTTTACTACAGTGGTTTGAAACCAATCCATAATATTGTCCAAGAGTGCTTGTATTCCAACCATGCCACCCCCCACCCAAGAGACTTCCCCCAGGCCCTGTGGCTTCTGAATGAATTTCAAACTCCTGCTGTCATTCAGCTTTATCTGTGCAGCTCTGATTCCAACAGACATTTACAGCCTGTGGGCTCTAATCAGACCAGAGCTCATGGTTATCAAGGCCCATGCTACAGTTTCAGACATCCTGCCTTTGCTCAGGTTTGTCCCCCTCCCTAAAGGTCCTTCTCAGAACAGTTTCATCCAAGATCTTGTTTCCAACTTGGACCTGTGCTTAAACGCTTGCTGAAATGCTGCTTTCTCCTTAAAAAGATAAACTATGTACACCATTGTCCTGCCCAGAGTGCCTTACACCTAGTGACACAAGAAGAAGCTGAAATAATATAAAATGACAAAATTTTGTATGCTCTGAATGGACTTTAGCAAACAACATTTCCCAATTCCATGTGTGGCATTAATATCAATAGCTTCAGTACAACTGACAGGGTAAGTCTTGCCTTTAGCCCTGGTGCAGATGTTTAATTAATCAGGGCTGCCGTCCTTGTTCGCTCTTGACTGTGTTTCCCCAATGATTACTCACCGGAAAACTCAGCCCTTTAATGCAAACAATGTCCTGATTAGCGTTCTGTGTCGTGCACCAAGTTGGGGGAGCAGGTCCTTCATTAGGGAATCAACCCGACCTACAACATTCAGTCCCGAAAACTCAAGTGAACACACAACAGTCTTTCCTCAACTCCCTTTCTTTCCTTCGGTTTTGATTTGAGGGAAGGAAGTTTGCATCAAGTTAATATAAAATATTCAATTATTCGCCTTCAGCACAGTTCTGAGATCGGCTTGAATGGGGAAAATGCCCTCCATCCTGCCTCACAGCTACCTCCCGGCAGTCCAGAGCTTGGGTCGGCCTGCCTTTTGTGATGGCACAGGTATTCATTCATTCAGGCTCCATCTCTCACTTACTAGAAAAAGGGAGGAAATAAGATGATGAAGTGAAAACCTTTAAATAAAATATCATTCACACAAAGGAAAAGAATTTTCCTCTGGGTCATTATCAGTGGAAACCCAGTGAAAAGATAATAAGCACAAGATTCCTGATTAATTAAACATTTGTGCTCATTGTATGCAATTATTCTGGGGAAAATCAACTTCGGGACATCTGTTTACTCAACCTTGGGCTGAGAAACCACCAAACCACCTCTGCCCTGCATCTCCAGGCACGATGTCAAGGCAGAGAACAAATAGCTCATAAACCCGAGGAATATGCCTTCTAATTTTCTAGGTTAGAAACAGATGACCAGGCTACAAAGAGTAATAAATTACAAAGTCTGAGTAAACACATAGAGAGTTAATTGGGGAAATCTAAAGTGACAATAATTAATATATTACATATTTACCAATACATAATCATTTTATGCTGCAGAACAATTAAATATAGATGATAAACATTTCACAAAAGACAATTGCTTTTTACCCAATGAAACCACATTTTCCCTTTTCACCCAGCACTGCAGTCCACTTGGGCTCTCATAACGAAATACTACAGACTCGGCAGCTCACAAACAATGAAAATGTCTTTTTCACAGTTCTGGGGACGGGAAGCACGACCAGTTGAGGGCACTCTCCTGGGCTGCAGACTGCCAGCTGCATGACATGTAGAAGATAAAATCAAACTATCAGAGAGTGCCCCAGAGTCCCTGTTCTGAACCTGCACTCCTAAGTCTGTCTCACCTGCCCATGCACCTAGAGGTCTTTGAGGCAAGCCCTCTGCCTTGAGGAGGCCAGTAATCCTCACTCCCACATTGGGTAATTGCTGTCAGAGGGGGCCCAGCCTCCTGAGGGTAAGCAAAAGGATAGGATGGAGATGGCTCCCCCTGGTTCTTTAAGAATAGGCACCCTCAGTTTGAATGTGTGGGTCTGGGTCAATTAGGGATAGGACAGGAATAAGGCATTGTATTCATTTCCATTGTTATAACAAATTTCCACAAAATTAGTAGTTTGAAACAACACAAATTTATTGTTTATAGTCTTGGAGATCAGAGGCCTAAAACAAACCTTACCAGGCTAAAACAAGGATACAAAACAATGGTACTTCATTAAATAAAAATAAATTTTACCAGGCTAAAATCCGGGTGTAGATGGTGTCACATGCCCTTTGGAGGTTCAAGGGGAGACCGTATCACTCTAACCTCTGCTTCCTTTATAGCGTCTTATTATTTTATCTTTGACTCTCTTGTCTTCCTCTTATAATGATCCTGTAGAACACAAATAATTTAGGACAATTTCCCTATCTCAAGATCCTTAACTTAAGCACATCAGCAAAAGAGACCCTTTTGCCATGTAAGGTAATATGTCCACATGTTCTGGGGATTCTGCTTATGGACATCTGGGGAGGCAGGTATTATTTGGTCTGACAAAGACATACTTGAATACCAGAAGGCCATTAGCTATGGCTGGACAAGTGAATTTTTCACTGATCTGTTCCTGGAAATGCAGAGTAGAAAACCAAAAACTGTTGAATAAGCAATTGGTATTGACCAATGAACCCCAGAAATTCATGAACATCTTTGCTTATTCTGAAGGTCTCCCAGTTGGAAAGGGCTAACTCTTCCAAGACCTTCATGCAAACAACTTGGCGGGACTGAATATGGCCCATAAATTCAATTTCTAGCCTCATAAATTTATTTCTCTTGACAAGGCCAGAGGCTGTACAGCCCCCAAGTCTTGGAACAAGTATGAGTAGCAACTCTTCATTCAGTGTGTCAAGGTTTATTGTTTCTCAGGATGTTAAGTCATGTTTCCATATTAAAAATGGCTCATGGTCAAATTCAAACAAATTTGAGAAAAACACAGTAATGTCTAACCCAACTAAATTCTTTTGATTCAAAGAGATTTTTTTATTTTTCAAATTTGAGTCTCAAGCAATTTATAAGAGTGTGCTTTGACAGGGCTAACAAGAAACTTGAGTCACTAAACTGGGGTTCTGGAATACAATGTACCCCCAAAGGCTTTGGTCTGAGACCCTATAGTAGCAGGGCACCTATGTGTGTCTTTTGAAACTTGAACTTGGGTTCTACAAACAGAATTTGGGAAACATGAAATCATAATATTACCTATTAAATGATAATGTTCTATCCAGCATGTGACCATCAGCCCCTTGGATCTGGGTGAAATGCCAGGACTCTAAGGCTTTGATCTATGGATGCCTGGGATATAAGCATCAGCAATTGACTCAACTGACAAGGATCCTGTACTCTCTCAGAAGCCAAACACATGCTCTTTCTTCTTTACAGAGAACTGAGGGACCTCGAAAAAAGAGATAAAGGACCCAGAGAAGTTTTACCACAAGTTACACCTTTGTATTTGCACAAGATTTTAGGTTTAACTATGGGTATACCCATATGGCAGGAGTACCGAGTAATTCCTTCATTTTTGTCTGAAAACACTTCCTGGTACACAGCCTGTTTTTCCAGACACAGGACAGCCATCTTCCTTTGGGGAATCCCTAGTTGAATCTGGAGAACAGGTACCATAAAGGTGTGGGGCAGATGGTACCAGTCACTTGCCTCTCCAGACTTAGCAGGAAAAGGCAGTGCTTCCCATTGCTGGGCAGGAGGCCTTTATTGGCCCCTTAAGTAGTCATAGTCCCCCAACCTGTAGCCCCCCCTTCTGCAGACATTAACAAGACATTTCCATCCTGTCAGTTTTAACATTTAGAAAGGTGTCTCTTAAGAACATGTAGGAGGTCTCTAGATCCCTTTAACTTCCCTTGAGACTTTCCTGGGACTGAGCCAAAAAATTCAATCCTATCCCAAATGAGTAATATTTTCTTTCTTCCACTGTCAGTTAGGATATGAGGTTTTGTGCATGCTCTATTCCTCACTGCCGGAAAATCATTGTTTTCCTCTGCAACATGGCTGCCCAGTCTGCAGTCCATGCCACCTGCTTGTCCCTGGTTCGGTGCACTGTCCTAATCATCCATCCAGGATCCTAGATGGCCTCTGGGTTCTCATAGCTTCAGTCAGGAGAGGTGTTATAGGCTGAAGTAACACACAGCCCCATATTTTAGTGTCTTAATAAGCAAAAGTGTATTTCCTTCTTTGCACATGTTTGCCTCTCATCAGCAGGGAACTCCACTCCATATTGACCTCACTCAGGAGTTCAAGTTAACATAGGTAGTAATTGCAGGAAGGGAAGAAAATAGCAAAGCTTGTTCTCAAAGACTTTTGCACACATTTTATTAGTAGTATTTTCATAGCAGTTGCTATTTATTGAATATCTTTGGATCAAAACAACATATTTATACTTATATAGTGTAAGTATACTTATATATAAGTATATAAGTATATATAAGTATACTTATATATAAGTATACTATACTTATATAGTATATTTATATACTCCATTTTTCAAATAAGGAACCCAAGTCTTAGAGAGGTTAATTCATTAGAAATCTAGTAAGTGGCACAAACTGCCTTTGATTCCTTGTCCAACTTGCTCACAAATCTTTGCGTTTAACTAACTTGTTTTCCTAAGAGAAATTTCCCTAGTTTTTGAACTTACTTATGTGAAAAATCTTATAAAAATAGAACCATTAAACAAGCTATATATTTTAAAACTGTTTCATTGAAAGGGAAATTTTAAATATAACCAAGGGCACATAACAATTAGTGCAGTATTTAATTCATTGTTTTATTCAGCTGTGGGTGAGATTGCTAGCATATTCTCTTACAATGTAAGAACTTCATTTGGTCAGTCATTGTTTATTTTCCTTTCCCCACAAATATCTCTTCAAAAATCTCTGAATAATTAATTTATGCTTTACGAGACCCCTCAGTGGCCGAGCCCACTAGGTAATGACTCCAAGAGTTCTGTCTAAGGTCACAGAACTTATGTTCAGCATGCATACACACATTTGTAGAACATAGTGATTTGATTCATTCAGTTAATCGCTTGTCCAAATATTTGCATTTCCAGAATATTTTAATGTTTTATGGAGATAATGAAAGCATGTATTTTAAATCCAGACTGCTCTGAAAAATCCAGCATGTATGGCAATTATAGGTTATAGACATTCCAAAATCATGAGCAGAATTAAAATGCTTCTTTAAAGGAACGCCCCTCCTCATATATTTTTATCCTTTTTTTCTTGGTGTAAATGAGCTAATCAATTTAACATTGCCCAAGTAGAGCAAAGGGCTCTCCCTCCCTCCCTCTCTTTTTCTCTCTTCTCTCCCTCTCCAGTTCTCTCCTCCTCTCTCCTCCCTTTGCTAAACCCAGATTGGCCTTGCAGCACAACTCTTGCCTTTGCCTATGAAAAAAAGAGAAACAATGATTGAAAACACCCCAAGTCTGTCTTCCTAATAACTAAATTTGAAGTCCCTTCCACAAGGAATTTCATTCTACTTGAAATTGCCCCTCCTCTGTGCACCAACAGATCTTACCCAATTTACTTTCAGCAGCCACTGGACAGAAGCCATCAGCTCATCGAGATTTGTTCCCATCACTCATGAATCTTTGAGAGAGGTTCATTCCAGGGATTTGCCTCTGGTTATTAGACAGGGCAGCTGGAGAGAAGAGGTCAGAGCTCAGACCTCAGAATCCTTCCTCCAGGTATGCAAGTTGATATGGTACAATTCCATGAAAGTCATGGGTTAAAAGTCAGCTCCCAAATCAAAGGTTTTGGAGAGGGACTTTGAAAGGAAACTGTTAATCTTTTGCCTTTGCAACAGATTTATTCCTACTTTCTTAAATTAATCCACTACTTCTTTGGATTTAGTCAGTCTTCCAAACAGCCCTCAAAGTAAAAGCCTATTATCCACAGGCAAAATCCTTCAATCTAGGCTGTTAATTCAAATGACAAAAAGGCATGACTAGAAAGGAATTTCTCTGGCAAGGAATGTTGGTGGGCCTGGGTGATGTCTTCAGAGTTCACACCATTTCTTACAAAAGGCCATTCTAGGATTTCTAAGGGACAATTCCCAATAACCCTCCACAGCTCCCCTGAGTGTCAGCATTTCCTGAAAAGCACTGTTAGGAGAAAGGTTGGACTCAGTCTGTCAATGATGTAAGGGAGTGGCCAGACCAGTGTATCCGAACATAACTCCGCAGGGCGCTCCCTTCTATTACATCCATGTGTGTACAGAGACCCCTGGAGTTAAAAAGCCTTAGGAAGAGAGAAAGGGTATGAGGGGTCTTTGATTTATGGCTAATTATGTTTAAATGATCATAATTTATTAAATGAAGAAAGAAATTGCTTACGTTAATGAATGAATAAGGCCCATGTAATATCAGGAAATTAATATTTTTATTACTGTGCTATTATGTTAGCACACCAAAAAATTATCTCCTTTAATGCTTAAATATTGATTGCTATATGTGCAAAGAAACCCACCTTAGACCTTTGGACACCCCCGTGTAGGGAAGCCCATAAAGTCATCTCTTGGCCTTTCTCGTTCTCACCTGTCCTCCTATTTTGCAAAGGGTAATGTCATAGCTGCTTAGAAAGAAGAACATCGTGTCTTTCTCAATACTACAGCCCAGGAAAGTTTAAAAATTACAGTTCTTTAAGGGGCAATAGAACAGGTTAGCCAATGTCACAAACGTGGTGAATAATGTTGTTGTGGTGATGAGAGACTAGCTAGTGACTAACCTCCTTCTCATGGGTCTTCCTCTCCTGCAGATGCTGAAAATTTGAAAGCTACATTTATGGGAATTACAGCTCTTACAGCTAAGATTCCTGAAATTATTCCACTGGGAAGGCAAAGTGAGGAAGGCTGTGTTCTGTGGTTCCCAATGCAAACGTTGTGTTGGGCTCTCTGCTCTTCCTGTTGATGTTCCCCCAACTGCGGTTGCTTCATGTAGAGGGAGTGCTTCTATCTGTGACCCAGTGCTGACATGCAGCTCTCAAAGTCATACCTCACAGAGCTGTTTCTTCTGAAAAGCATGCCATGAAATAACCTATAAACCGGATCAGGTGAATTCTACTCCCTATTACTGAATCTAACTGATTCTAAGTTCACTCAACCTCAGTTATAATCAAAGAAATGAAAACTGTCACTTAAAGTAGCCAAATGCTTTAAAGGTACTTTGTTAAACAGGAACCAGTGCAAAGAAACAGATACTCTCAAGAGCACAGGTCGAAAAACAAGTAAATATAAGCTCTCAGGAATGTAATTAGGAAATAAGAAATAAGAACTCTAAAAGATTGATATCCTTGACCTAGAAATCTTTCTCAGAATCTAAATTTTAAAATATGGAAAAATACTATATATTTTGAGGTCCACAACAGCATTATTTACAATTGTTTACAGTGGAAACAAGGTAAAAACTATGACCTCATAGAATATAATGTAATTATGTGCTATTTATATAGCTTGGTCAAGTAATATGGGGGAGACTTTACATGACTTTATTAAACTTAAATATCAAAATAGTAAATTTTGTGTGTGGCATGATAAAAACTATAACAAGAATGCATACTAATAGGCCTAGGAAATATAAAATCAATACACCAAAATGAAAACATAGATTCTCTGGATGGACAGTCTAGATAGCATTTAAGAAAATTCACTTTCTCCTTTTTTTCCTCTTAATTTCTTTAATTAATATATATATATTTAAATAAGCTTAAAATGATGTCTAATGTACCAGCATTAAACCTTTTGTGGTTAAGTTACTTCTGCTCAAATTCATCACCCACCCCATCCCCAGTCATCCAATATTTATTAAGCAGACCCTTTAATGTCACAAGACTCTACTGTCATGCATTGATTTTTATGATGTTACTGGAAAACTGCAAGGTGTGTAGAAAGGTATCTGTGCATGGTGTCTGCAAGCACATCATAGATCACTTTGCCCAGACAGCCAAGGAAAAACACCATAAACGCTAATTTTTACTCCTAGAGGCATAGTGATTTACTAAATTTCCTTGTAATTGCTTCTAATTATTCATTACATTAGAGTGGAAGGTAGAGGCTATAAATTTTCAGTGGAAACAAAATTTAAATACAATGCTTCCAAAATGTCTCCACAGACCCAGGTGGCAACCTGTTCTCCTTATTAGGGAAATCTGACAGACACTGGCAGCACATGGCACTTCTTAATGGGACAGAAGAGACTGAGCCAAGAAAGCAGCACTAACGGTTTGATGCTAAGTTTTGTGAGGAGACTCCGAAAGCATCTCACATCTTCACTCAGATACAAAAGCCTGTTGGAAGCTGGGCTCCTCTGTGGTGTGTGGCGAGGAGTTTTCACTAATTCCTTTCACCATCCCAGTTCCTGGTAATTCAGAGCAGGGCTGAATGAATCACTCATTCATTCTTTCATTCACAGAACATATTTTGAGCACCTTTTCTGAGTGAGGTAGTGTAGGAAACAAAGACGACTCTCCTGAAGGAAGCTGAGGGACGCGATCTACAAACTCTGTAACCAGTGCTGATGGATGGTGCCTCCAGAGTGACACTCTGCCGCACGGCGGTGCTGCTGTTTTTGAGATCTGTCTGGAAGAGAATGTGAAAAACTTCCTGGAAGAGGTGGCAATGGAACTGGACAAAAAGACAGTGTAATTAGCTGCTGTGGAAACAGAATGACATTTTATCAAAAAGTTAAACCGGAAGTAGCAATTCCACTTCTGGGCATAAACCCCAAAGAAGTAAAAGGTAGGCCATGGTATCTGTGTGCACATCCATGTTCAGGTTGGAAGCAAAGCAGGTGTTCAACAATGGGCAGGTGAGTCAATAAAGAATGTGGTGGAGATGAAAATTAAAAGGAGATGAAATTGTAATATATGCTACAAGATGGGTGAATCTTGGTGACATGCAAACTAACATAAGTGACATAGGCACAAAAGGATTACTACTATATGATTCTACTTGTTTGAAGTATCTAGAATAGTCAAATTCAAGTAGAAATAGCAGTTGCCAGGAGCTGGAGAGAGGAAGCAATGAGGAGCTATTAGGGAATCCTTACAATTTCATTGGGGAAGATGAAAAAGTTCTGGTTGGTTGATGATTGTATAATAATATGGATGCATTTCAGTGCCACTGAATAGTACACTTAAAAATGAATAACACAGTTGGTTTTATGTTATGCATATTCTACACAATAAAAAATATTTTTAAAAATTTGACAAGTAGAGAAGAGGAAGCCTGAGTCTGAGCACACAGGTGGGAAAAGATGAGGTCTAGGAAGGGGCCAGGGAGGAGACTGATTTGACAGAAAGATATTGGGTGGGTATGAGAAATGAACAATAGTAATAAGTTTATGCAATAGTGGTAACCATAAGCATAAACTGTGGTTTATACTTCTCAAGTTAAAGACACCATCATTTTCCTCAAAAACTCTATGAAGAGTGTTTATGATAAACCAGGCACTATGTTATTGCTTTTGCTAGCATTATCTCATTAAATCTCCTCAGTAATCCACAAAAGTGGTACTTTGTTTACCTCAAAGTTAGAGCTGAGAAATCTGTGGCACAGAGAGGGCAAAACATCTGCCTTGTAAGTGTCAGAGCCAGGACCTGACTGTGTCCATCTATCCCTGAGGCTCACCTCGTGCTTCTGCTTCTCATAGCCATGTGAGAGGAGAAGGGGGTTACACACTTCACACCAGATTAACAAGTTAGACCTTAATGAGCAAACAGAAGGGATCCAGAAAATAGTTTTGAGCTGCAGAATGATGCAAAGAGAACTACTTTGGGAGAATATTAATCTGGCAGTAAGAGATAGGAGGCTAGCAGGAAACTTGGACTCTTTCCAGGGAATAAATAATGATGACCTGACTGGAGAGCTGTGATGGGAAGAGAGAGGATGGACAGAGACAAGAGGCATCTTCAAGGGCACAGCAACAGACTTAACATGGAGAATAAAGCCCCAGGGCAGGAAAGAGGTCTGTAAAGGAAGAGATAAATCTGGGACATTTAGAACTGAAAATGCCCCTGCATTTGTTGCTAAAGATGATCCTCAGACTGTTGGAAAATGAAGGTGTCTTTAGTTTGAGAAGTCCAAGCACCTGGGCAGGAAACTGGCAGCCCGTGTGAGGGCTGGGGCCAGGGCGGGAACCTACACATTCAGCACTCAGGAGTTCCCATGAGGCTGGCTGGCTCCATGCCCATCCAGTCAGCCAGTCTCTCTGTCCATGCACACCAACCTTATCAATCATCTGTGAACACATAAGGTAGAAGTATCAGACACTCGAGGAGATCACAAACATGAATAAGAAAGATAACTATGAGCAAATACAAACAAATGAACCAGAGTTGCTGGAGATAATTCAGTAAAACAAAATTACTCTCTCTAGTGTTCTGCAAGAGATTTGAGACACATTGTAGTCGTACAATGGAACATGCTGCTACTATAAAAAGAACAGCTGGTAAGTAAAGAATTCTTTGAAATAAAAATTTTCCAGGTCACAGTAACACAATTTCAAGATAAATATTTTGATGTAAAGTCAAGGAACTAGCCCAGAAAACAGATTAAACAGTTAACAAGACTTAAGACAAGAAGAGAATAGAGATCCTGGCAATCAGCCCCAGGAGTGCCAATCTCTGACCAATCAAATTAATAACACGAGAACAGAAGATCAGGAGTCTACGTGTTAAAGGAGTCCACTGAGTCCCCAAGACAAGACAGAAGAACTGCACTGAGATATATAACTATACAGTCTCCACACTGAGAATAAAGAGATCCTAAAATTCTTCCAGAGCTAAAAACACAGGCCACTTTCATAGATGCTGCAGACACAATGTGAACAGCAAGGACCACACACGGGACACCTTCCCTGTGAAGCCTGCCATCTTGGAGACCCTAACTGAGGCAGCATAGAGGGAAAGCCCAGTAGCCAGAATTTAATTCCCTTTATATTTAATTCTCCTAACTTTCAGGAGAGAATTTTTATTTGCAAAGCAGTCCATACGGGTGTGACGCTATCAGAGAAACAGAGCAATCAAGGAGCCCGAGGGTTTCCTTCTCTCTCATCATTTCCTCCGTCTCCACAGAGAAGACTGGACACTGGCCCACTGGGTGCAAGATCTGAGTCACTGCCATTTTTGGTGTCCCTGATTAGGTCACTAACTGTGAAGAAGATAACAGACAAGGTGACAGAGGTGGGACCTGTTTGACAATGGGAACATGGTGTGGGGCTAATTTTTTCACATCTATTATAATTTCCTGTTTATCTGTCTCTACATCTAACTAGAAGCTTCAGGGGAGGAAGGTCTCTATCATATTTACTATTTGTTACCCTGCACTTACCCAGTTCTAGTACGGAACCAGTAAGTGCTGAATGACTCCATGGACAGATAGAAGACTAGAGAAATTGCTCCTTTTTGTTACACAGAAAAGGTGACAGTGGCTGCCGGCCTCTAAAAAGTCTGCATATTCTGCTCCACTATTAAAAGAAACTCCACATAATTAGGCTCTGTTGTCACTCCTAACAAGAGAGAAGACCATTTTCCCTGTCGTTGTGACTAATAAGTGCACATGGATGATTAAAACTTCATCTCTAAGAGAATTACTTTGCAAAAAATTAAAACACAGCATTTTTCATTCTGCTACTATTCCTCAGAATGCACCTTGCATTCCTGCTTCCAGGGATGTCTTCCTAGGGATCTCCTCAATGTCTTGACTCAAATGTGTCTTTCTTGTCTGGAGCTCTTAAAATACATCATTCTCCCCATGAGGGTTTTTACTCAAATGCAAAATGTTCTACACTCTTGTTTTGAATTTACATGTATGAGTACCTCTGACTAACTCCTTCACTTCACTGCTTTCCAGGGATCCTACAGTCCCAATCACTGTCCTGATTTAAAGTACAAATTCTGCCTATGCACCTTCCACTAAAGAGCATTATAGACATGGAATTTTCGTGAAAGCCCAACTCACAAGCAAATATTGATCTGGCATGATTCAAGTTATTGGCCTCTGATAGGAGTTAAATCTCTTCTCCTCACTTCCTCTTCTTCCATTTGTGGTTTCAAACTGAAGCATTTCAGATCACCATTGCTGTTTCTCAGTAACACCCCAAGTCCTGTGTTCCCTAGAGAGCTGTTTGAGGTCAATGACATTATTTGGTCTATGATTTTAAGAAGATCCAGGGCTCTCCTTGGAACTCCCATATCTTGGGAGTTTTATTTCCCAACACCATGGAGTGGTAAGATGGTATAGGTAAGGTAAGCTCTATTCTTAGGGGAAAATTCTGCCTGTTTTCTGTAGCTTGAGTGTCCTCCTTAGGGTCCACTTTGAGTCCCTAGACTTTTAAACTAGTCTTTAATTCCAAAGTCATAATCAGATGTAATTTTTATTTGTCTTCATTTACTTTCTTTGGTTATATTGCCTTCAGGGATTTCAGAAGGAGAAAAAGTTGAAGACCTGACAAAATTTGAGTTTGAGCATCCCATGATTTGTCCATCTATGAGTGACCTACAGATTCATTTTGATGCCTTATTTCCTTGTGATTTACCAAACTACTCTGGAAATTTCATCTCCTTAATAGTAAGAAGAGACTCTCCCCTGCTTCACCCACTAAGCACAAGAACCTAAAACAACCAGTCTCTTGATGTCATCCTGAATACTATATCCTTCATTTCTCTTTCCTGATAAAACTCATCTGTTCTCATGAGTGATTTTAGTAAAATGTAGTAAGTTAAGCAGGCTGTCTCCAGCTGGGTCTCATAGAATTACCAAATTTGGTGGAGTGGAGGGAAGGACAATATGGGGAAGGAAGATCATCATGGTTCACTCTCTGGTTCTTACTTTTACATAGTCTAAGAATGATGATTGACGCATCCAGAAACAACTGGCTGATTTATAGTAACCAAACTCACAAACTATTCAGATCAGATGATGTATAAATCAGAAATCCAGGGTACTAATTTATAATGGTAGACAGAACTTTCTAGTGACTCAAAGGTCATGCCTACTCTGGAGAGAATTACCTTTCCAGGACCATTTTCCAGTACTGAGGTAAAGACCAGAAAAATTCATCTGAAGATAGTTGATGGAAGAGCATGAAAGTAGTTAAACAACATTATGGAATATTTTGTACATCTTGAATGTCCAATTGCTGAAAGGCTTGCCCTTCTGAAAAAGTTTATCTGATCAATGTTCAGATGACTTCAGTCCATTAAGTACAGAGCCTCTTTTCTAAAAAACAAATCAAAACTACGTAGCATCCTCAAATTCATGCTACCACCATCCTGATTAATTCAGCAAATGAATTCAAAGAGGGCTTCAGGGCCTCCCCTGGTGGCGCAGTGGGTTAAGCAGCGCACTATGAAGCAAACCGCAGCCACTTGCAGCATGAGTTCGATCCCTGCTGCCGGCCAGGGAGGGGGAACCACATGGCGTGGCAGACCTCTCCCGCTGTGCCCGCTGCTCCCCTCAGCAGTGTACTTCTGTTATCTGCCTGTTCTGCTCCCCGCTCTCTGTGGTGAATCCTCTCGCCCCCCCCCCCCACACCTCTGGTCTGTGCCCCAGTGCTTGTATGCATAAATAAATAAATCTTTTTTTAAAAAAAAAGAGGGCTTCAGATCAATTCTGTGTATTCTACTTTACATATGTCTGCATGGTGGTGGCATAGGGTGGTCTTCCATTCAGTCACCTAAATTCAAAGATATGCTGATGTCTTTGTGTTTCACCATTATAATGCTCGTTACTGTCATGCTCATATTTACCATCTTGAGAAGCTTAAACTTAATTTTTGTATCTTTGCCAGTGGTTATCAAAATACCAAAAGATGCTTTGTAGCTTCCCACATTCAGAATTCTAGTACTGCTACAGTTGTTACCTCACTGTGTGACCTTGAGAAAGTCCTGTACCTTCTCTATGTCTCCTGAACAAAATCTGCACTGATGAGGGTGGGATGATTTCTAAGATTTCTTCCAACTCAAGTAATGTCCCTGTCTTTAAAAATCATATGGTCACTTAATACTAATGTCTCCCCCTTATTTCCTGGGTTCACAACCAATAGAAATTTGCAAGAGTTAGAAAATGAGCAATGAGAAGGTGCAGAGGGTGTCAGTTCCTGGATGCAGCTGCATGTCTTACTTAGGTCCCAAGTTATAACACTGACCTACCTGATAAGCTGTTGGGGTGGGAGGACAGAGGAATAAATTTTTGGACTATCAAAAAAAGGTTTTGAAATACTTGGATGAAGTGTACCATATAAGGACTAAACACTCTAATTGGGCCTTTTCTATCTCATTATTTGCCAGTGAAACTAATCCTCCTGATCTCTAGATAATAGGGATAATAGGGGAATTTAGAAATAGAATTCCACGCTTAGAAAAAATCCAAGTATTCACCCTTGACCATTAAGAAATGTTATATGTATGAGGATTGGGGGTGTCCTACTTTCTTTTAACTACAAAGTGTCCCTTTGGAACTTGTATTTCACCCCCCAAAATGCACTTTGCTAAAATGATTGCTGTGGAGCCAGGTCCTTGAGGAAAGGAACTGGAGAGGTGAGGGCTGTGTGCTAACACAAGGTGGGGAGTCTGGATGGGTTTACAGTAAACACAGGCACCCCACTGGGACTGCAGCCTTTTACCTCTCACTGGGGGAAGAGGGGCGGGGGTCTGCCATTGACCGGGTGCTGCAGCCCCAGAAATCAATTCGACACTAATGAGGACTGCAGCTGGGAACAGATAGGAGTAAGTGGGAGTTTGCTGATGATACAGCTAGACTGCCTGAAGACATGATGGAAGCACAGGAAATAGTGACCACCATGTCTACCCACTTCACCTTCGAACACTGCAAATGCCAAACCCTAAACCTGCAGTGAAGGCCCAAAGCAGAGGTTTAGTTGCAGAAACCTTTCCTGATCGAAATGGAGGTTTTAAATAACTTGCCAGCCTAGCACACAGCCAGTACCAGAGATGACAAAAAAGCAAAAGAAAGAAAGATGATTTTTAAACACTACACACCCTCGGGACCTTTGAAAAATTCAGCCAGGAAAAAAAAAAAGGTGACATAATTACATCTATTGCTCATTTCTGTAGACTAAAGATCGTGAAGTGATGACCCATGGGAGAAATACGTCCAATGGTATGTTTTCCTAGTTCATCCTAGTATTGGCTTTACGTTGTGTTTCAGTCTATTTTGCTTTGATTTCAGAGCTCTATGTTGAGTTTCCAGGGCTCTGTGTTGTGAGACTGTAGGAGCACGTAGCCAGAGATGTTGTCCCAGTGCCCCAAACACCCCCTCACTCTTTTACTCTGACCACCATGTATCTTTGCTATCTGACTGTCCCTACAAGTACAGACATTTCTTTTTTCATTTAAACGAGAAGCCACTGGAGGCTCATCCATTCATTTAGCAAATACTATGGAATAAGCTCTTCAGATTCAGTGGTACATAGACACATAAGATCCTTAATCTTAGAGAATTCATGCTCTAGGAGACAAACCAGAGAGTGAAGTTCAGTGTGCATAGAAGTTCTCAGAAGGAAATCAACAGTGTGATGGCATAGAGAACTGTGTTTGTGGTGAGGAGATGGGATGTTGTGTGCATTTGTTAGGTTTTTGGCTGTGTCATCTAGCTTTTTCCCAGCAGACCTGATTTCCTTATGATGAATGAATTCTCTCCCACCGTGTGTGGTTTTAGTGTCCGCCAGTGGCTGGGTGTGCTGGGAGAGGGACCATCACAGCTTCTTGCCAGGAAGGTGTGGTGGGCAGAGGCTTGGTGGTGTTCAACGATCTTGTAGACATATTCCTGGTAGATTTGTAAGAATACCAAGCTATCTACAGAGTCAGAGATAACTTGCTACTTTGGGGATTCTCCTATAACTTCTTAAGAAATAGTTGATGCCAAAAGCAAACAAAAAACAAAACCAAATATCCAAGATAAACCAGAGACCATGGCGGGGAGGGGAAGGAGGGGAGGGCAAAGACGGATGAGGGCAGAAAGAGCACAAGGGACTGAGGTGATGGTGCACAGGTGAAATGGTGGTGGGTACTCCCTGGGGAATACAAAAGATGTCAAATATAATTAATTAATTAAATAAAAACAAACAAACAAACAAAAGAAATAGTTGATGCTTAATCCTGTTACCTCAGCATAAAACAGACCATTTCACAATAAATATTAAGATTCATGGAATTGGCAAGATCTGTAATTGTTTGTTAAGAATGTATTTTTAAGTAACAACTGTAAATAAGAACTTTTCTAAGGAAGTTATTGAGGCTTCTCTGCATGACTGGTTTGAATTTGTATCAGTTCCTACATTTAGAACATTGATCAAGTTTGTACATGATTCAGGGCAGGGAATGAGAGTTACTGTTCTATGTTTGATGTCAAAAATGGGATTTAAAAAAACGTATGTGCAGATTAAAATCGGGGCAAGTACTAACTTGATAAAATTCAGTAAGAAAAGAAACACAAGTAACAGGAGCCCTTGTGATCAGAACTGAAGGGTGCACTGACTCTCAGGTAGATGCGGTGAGTGTGCACCTGTCTGAATGCATCGTCCCCCAAAGCATGGTCCCAGGCTGGCAGCACTGGCATGCCTCAGGTGTGCCAGGTGGGCCTCATCAGACAGCTGGCCCATTCTGGTGTTCAGACTCCCTGAAATGCTCAGCCCCACCAAGTTACTTGGAGACACTGTACATACTTAGACATACCTTACTTAGACATGTAAGTGTCTAAATTTGATGCCCTGATACATAGTACCAAGATTTCTTAGTAAAGCCAGGCAAAGGTATATAGACCAGATAAAGAATGTTCTGCTCTTGGAGACTTTTTGAAACTAGGCGTTACAGGAGTAGATCTGCTTTCCCTGGAAGGCCATAACATTATGGAAGACCCTGACCTTGGAAGAATGAATTGTCCATCTGAAGTAGAAGACAATCTAGGTGTTTTTGTACGTGTGTGTGTGCGCGTATTTGTTAATATGTGTGTAGCATACATCTATATATCACCTTGGTTGATTCATATACGTACATACATATATACATAGCAACTTGATTGAAATATAATTCACATACCATACAAGCCACCCATTTAAAGTGTATAATTCAATGATTTGTAGCATATTCACAGAAATGTACAACCATTACCAGAGCAAATTAAATACTTTCTCTTCATCTCAAAACCCTGCATCTTTTAGCAGTAACTTCCCCTCTGCCCACTCTAGGAAATAATGAATATGCACTCTGTCTCTGTGGATTTGCCAATCCTGGATATTTCTTATATGGAATCACATAATGTGTGGTCATTTGTGTCTAGTGTCTTATTTACCCTGATATTTTTCTAGGTATTTCGGTGCTATCACATGTATCAGTATCTCATTTCTTTTTATAGAATGAAATAATATTCCATTCCATGGATATACTAGATTTTATTCCCATTCATCATATGGATTATCTTCATTTTTTTGCTACTATAAAAAATGTAGCTATAAACATCTCCTTGGGTATCAGGGCCCAAGCATGGCCACAAACCACACTCCTAATTCCCAGAGCATAACTAAGACAAAGCAGTAACATCTAACACAGTTTTACTGAAGACTTGGGGCAAGCAGAAGGAAATTACCACACAGTATAGCAGAGCACAGCGATGGGGACTGTGTGCTGCCAAGGAGCCACCTGCCATGACCATCCACAAAGCATCCTCTGCATATGCGGCCCCCAACTGAGTCCTCTGGTCATCACCCTAGTGCCTGCACTGGCACACCTCCCCAGATAAGTGTGTCCTTACCAGTCACCCCACTCTCCTTTGCCTGAGAGGGAAGAAAACCTCTTCTTCCTCCAAGTCACCATGATTGACAGATATGTCTGTTCACAGCAAGAATCTTTTATATCATTTTGGAGAGCAGTTTAGGTCCTCTTTATTTTAAACATTCCATCCCAGAAAAAGATTTGGATTTAATGATGTTGCAGAACTAGAACTAGAACAAAATGTCATTCCCAAGTTAAAAGAGTTCCAGGTGGGAAGCCAATGTCTTCTTCTAGCCAAAATGGAAACTTTTAGCCACTTGGAAATTACAGATACTCATCTTCTATCCTGGCAATCAAAGAGGATATCATGCCTTAGATACAGTCCCTGTTACTGGACCTGGTAGATCACAACTGCTTGTGCTCACAACTGAGCTCTCTTGTTGATTCTAAAATGAGAAATATTCTAACTTAAAGATTTTCTTCAAAGAGAAGAGTTCTGACTTATTTTCAACTTGGACTTCAAGAAACCATGTTCTTATCTTGTATAGACAGCAATCTTTAAGCTTTTGGCATATCCCTTATGGTTCTTTTTGGTAAGCAAATAAGAATCACCTAGTAGCTTTAATATTGTCCTACCAAAGCAAAAAGGCAACCACATATGTCAACAGTGAAAGTGGTAGTCAAATTGAGAATACCCAAATGCCTTTAGCAAGAATGATATGTATATAAACTCCAGTATTTGTTTTTCTTTAATCTGCATAAACTCCTGAGTTATTTGATTCAATATTTCTTGGAAGGGAAATGGAACTAATTTTTAGCAAAACACATTTTACTTGGGCTGCTATAAAAATTAATTTGAGGGAAAAAATAAATCTTGTAAGTAGATAGTTAATGGTAATAATCTCATAAAAAAATGCATTACAGGCAAATTGAATGCTGGCAACTCTGTTAAAAATAAATAATGTTCTTTTTGTCCCAAAAGAAGAATTGATCTTCCTCAACTTTTCATTATTAAAATTTAGAAAAAAATATTGAATTATTTCCTATCCTGAGTAATTTATATCCTTGCATCCCAAGTGCATTCCAAAGTACCCAGCATAGAACAGAAATCTACACAAGCTATTGTTGAATCAAATAGAGTGGAAATGTGAATGTTTGCACGTGTATGTGCTAGTGTGAGTGTACACACATACACACATGCACTTTGCAGAGATAGGGTTTTTGCCTCCCCAAAGTATCTAACTCAGCTCCTTCACAGAGTAGGTTTTCCACCACTTCCTGTTGACTTTTTTGTGAATGGTTCTCACTACCCAAACTTCAAAATACTATCTGTTCAATAAAATGAAAATCTTTTGGATATTTTTAATACTTTTAATACTCAATTGCTCTTAAAACATTCTAGGCTAGACAGGATTTTGCAGGTGTGAACACGCAGGTATGTCACTAGAGAATGAACAAGCAGGCATTAAAGTATTTGTCATCAGAATCCACAAAAAAGTTATGGAAGTAGGGCAATTTGCCCTTTCCTCCTCAGTGCTCCTGGAGGTCCCAAAACAGAAGCCCCATCATAAATATGGGCTCCTTCTTTTCTTTTCCTTTCCATGCTTCAGTTTCCCCACTCCTGATACTATTCTCATTCAAAAATATTTCTAAAACCTTGGCTTTGCTGTGTTGATGGGCACAGCAACTTCACTTTATAGCCCTTTCAGGAGTCCAAGGCCAACAACCTACCCAAAAAGCTCTGGTCAAGGGAACATAAAACACTGAAAAAAATGGGTTTGTAATCAGTGTACAAAAAGGTATTGAAAGTGATGGACATGGGTGAATTAGTCCACAAAAAAGTAAGTGAGGTGAGAAAAAGAGGGCCCCAGGCATACCCAAATCTGACTGCTTTTTAGCTCTCCAGCAGCCTTCTCCCTTTTCTTTACTAGTAAGGCCTGACTTAGAAGACAACCATTTCCCAGCATCTGTTACATCTGGGAGGTCTACAGAATGTAAACCAAAGGGTTTTCTGGGGCTTACACAAGCCTACAAGCCACAAGGCTTACACCTACTCTTCTAGAAGATGGAACATTTTGCCTTTTCTCTTCTTTCTAATGTCTCATGGCATATGACTAGAGTGGCTGCCATTTTAGACCCTGATGAATCTGTCAGAATTCAAGGATGCTGGGATGGAAAGGTACATGCTGTTCCCCTGGATGGCCTACTTTTGAACTTTCTTCCTTGGTATGAGAATTGCTCTTCTATCTTAGCTATGCTATTGTTGTTATTATTTTGCTTTCTCTTAAGTACACACAAAATCATAAACGAAAAAGTAAGGCAGAAAAGGATATCAAGCATGAAGGAAGTGAGGCCATAATCACTGAGGTAGGAAGGAAAACTAAGTGAATGTCTGTCCAGAAGCCAGGGGGAAAGATGTATCCCATGGAAAAGCAAATGGTCAAAAGTGCCAAATCTTCCTGAGGGTCAAGGAAGGTATCACTAAAAATATCCCTAAAAAATATCCATTGGACCTAGTGGCCTGGAGTGCACAGCTGACTTTTATGAAACTGTGCAGGCTCATCACTGAAGCAGCATCCTACTGGGAGTGAGCTGAGAGGTGAGGGGTGGGGAAATGGAGAAGACAGTTATAGATAAACCTTTAGAGACTTTGCCTGTGAAGGATCAGCCAAAGAAGAGGTAGAGTGAGAGGGGAAGGAGATGTGAGTGGGGCCATAAAAGGATATTTCCAAGCCTAGAGTGATTGGAGTCAGTAGTCTTATGAGGAAAACTATGATACGAAGATGGGAAATACACAAAGGTGGTGAGGGTGTCAGTCCTGTGTAGACCAGACGCCATGCTCCTCACTATGAACACCTCTTCAGACATACTCTCAATGCCTTTCTCTATCTCCTTGTGTCTGAGGCAAACTCCATTCCACAAGAAACCTAACAGCTGTCATGTGAGCCACCACTGGAGGAATCGCACAGCTGAGCAGACAGGCAACATCTAAGATGAGCCCCACCCCATTCTTGAGTTGAGCCTTCACATCTTCCTTCTGCTTCTGAAATCTCCACTAGGCCTCCCCTCCCCTAGTCTGCTGGTTACCTCACCTCAACTTTATTGGAAAATGGAAAGCAATGACGAGCATTTTAGAAATTTTTTTCTATTTTGACTTTTTGAAGATTTGAGCAGTTTATTTTTCACCCACACTTCCTTGTTGCTATAGTCATCTCGGTAGGGAATTCAGGAGACTCCCATTGCCTGCTGGAAAGTTGTAAGCAAAAAAAAAAAAAAAAAGTGAATTCCTTTTTAAGAAACTTAATTTATAGACAAGAATCTGGAGAGAAAAGACTGAGTTTGTAGCTTTATAAACTTTTGAGTTTTATAGATCTAAGCCAGAAGACGTGGATGTGTGGATGTATGTGTGTGTGTGTGTGTGTGTGTGTGTTGGATTTCACAATTACGAAGGCTGGGCAAGGAGGTGGGCAATGTGCAAAGTAACTTACAATAAAGAATTTCCCTGACCCCACAGCCAAATCTGCCTATCACATGGATCAAATTAGCACTTCCATACCAAGGCTTTCTAATCCTGTTCCCTCCCCCTTTATTTTTCTCAGACATTATTCTTCCCTGAACTTGCACTCCTATCTCTATCAATTTCCTGAATGAACCAAATTGACACAGATGATTAAAGAATATGAGACCCAAGACACAAGGGGACAGCCCCTCACTCCACACCAAGTCAGGTTATTCTTTCCTTGTCCGTTATTCTTTCTCAACACATCTATTCTTATGTTCCATTTTCACTATTGGCTTGAACCCCATACAAATTTGCTTTCATATTTTTTACTTAAGTAGTACTTTAATTGTACAAATAATACAAGGTAAAATTCAAACAATATAGAGCTAAAATTATTACATTTCATTCCTAGTTACTTAATTAACTTGCATATCCTTCCAGATTGACTTATATTTCTATATACAAATGAGATACAAACAGGATAATGGTAAAATGTTGTTATGCAACCTGCTGTATATTTTAACTTGAAACTATTGTCCTGGACATATATGTAACTCTATTTAACTCTTCTTAATAACTCTTACCATAATTTAGTTAGTAAGTCAAGTCACGAATTTGCATTTCTAGGATTTTTCTATTATAAGGCTACAGTGAATCTCCTTATATTTATTTTTCTGGGAACTGATGGTCCATGTCTTTGTCTATTTTTTATTGGAGTGTTTATCTTTTCTATATTGATTTTTAAGAGTTCTTTAAATGCTAAGGAAATTAGCTCATTTTCTGACATGTATTATAAATATTTTCGCTAGTTTGCTGTTTATCTTTTGACATTACTTATGATTTTGTCCATAAAATTTAAACTTTGTAAATAGTCAAATATATGAGTGCTTTCTGTTACAGAGTTTAGATTTGGGGTTTTGCCTAGAGTGGCCTTCTCTACACCAATATTTTGAAAAATAAATTATGCATATTTCTAGTACATTTGTAGTTTTTATTGTAAGTATTTAAATTAAAATTGTTTTAAAAATCTAATCTTTTCTGGAGTTTATCTCAGCATAAGCAATCTATTTTATTTTTCTCCCAATGCTACCCGTAAGTCTAATGCATGAATTAACAGACCTATCATTCTCCATGATTTAGAACACTGCCTTTACCACATTCTAGATTCCCATAATATTTCTGAATTACTATGCTCCTCTTTCCCTCAGGATCCTTACAGAACCTGTTAATCAGTCATATGTGAAAAATCAAATGATATAAACAACAGAATGGAAGCATTCCCTACAAGTACATCAGTAGGAAAGTCCTTTAAGGTCCTTTCACAGAGTGTTGTATCTAAAGTTGAATAAGATCTTCAGGGGGTACCATGGTGGCAAACAAGCAAGAAGGCATGGATCAGGGCACTCTCAGTTCCTATTGCCCTCTTAATGTGAAATCCTTCCCATTAGAGTTCCTGGATTTTACAAAAGCGTGGTGGTTTTTAATGAGTGCATAACTCCAAGAAAGCTTTATACTTCAAAGCCTGTTGCTATTACAGCCGCTGCATTAGTAAAGTAAGTAGGGGATCAGTTGCACACAAGAACTTTGAGTGTCTTATGGCATCCCTCTGCAGCAAGACAGCCTTTCTGAAGGTGATTGCAGACGGACATGGCCCTGCATCTTTGAAGTCTACTCAATGCAGAATCAATTCAGGAACTCACAGACACTAGTTATCAGCTTGTGTTTATTCACATTTCAGAGAAGGGTTTAATTAATGTAATACATATTGGTCAATTCCTTGCTTTTAAACTTTACCTTTGGCCCATCAGCAGATCAATATGTATTTTAATCTTCTTGTGTTTTAGAACTGGTTTTGAGACTCACAGCAGAGGCCCAGATTTCACAATCATTAATTGCTATTATCAGTCTCTTTCATTTCCTAAGCATCAGCAGTTTCTTAAAATTCTGCTTTCAGTCCTCTACTCAGTTATCCCTTCTTGTTCATCACTTGGTTCTGTGTCTTTCAACCAAGTACAGCTTTTACAACTAACTAATAATGGGGGAGGAGGGACAAGTGCCCCGAAATCCTCTGTTGATGAACTAGTTTGTGGGTCTGTAGCAACAGCTACACACAAAACTCAAGGAGTCTGGCCACTCTCTAGGCTCCAGGTGGGTCTGCCAAAGGGTGAAGGACTTGTCTTCGTTTTCTCTCTCCTTTAAGTAAGTACTGAATCATCATCTTTGGGTGATATGTAATATCACAGTTTAACTTCTTTCTTTCATCCTAAACTGTTAATATTTTCTAATTATCAAAGGTTGGGGAGTTGGGAGAATCTACCGTTCCCTCACTGTCTAATATGGACAAGTCACTTAATCTCTACAGGTCTAAAAACTCTCACCTGTAAAATGGAATAACAACGGGACATTTTCTGAAATTAGGACATAATAGGAGTGTTATATTTCATACAGAATCCAGCGATTGGGACCCCCAAATGAGGGACTGTCCCTGTTAGCAGTGTTGGCACCATTTGGGCTTTATGCACTAAAGGGTAGTAATTGAATGGAAGGGAGTAATCTGACTAAAGGGTCATCTGTGTTGCCAGCTGCAAATTTTACCCTTACTTACAACTTAGAAAGGAAAGGACTTTGTATTAACACTCAACAAAGAACAATCTTTTCACCTCATGAATTGCATTATTTCAAGAAAAACTATTTCCATTTGTCACATATGGCATCTCCTTTGTGCTGCTCTTTGTACACACAATGCAGTGCTGCTTTTTATTTGTATAGACTATTCTAAAAATAAAATTATACATTATCATTGTAGGGAATTTAGAAGGATACAAAAGCAAGATGAAAAAATAGAAATTGTTCACAGTTCTACTTAGGAAAGTACTGTGGTGAGTTTTCTTTCATGTCTGTACCAGTGCAGGTATCTACATTATATATATGTGTGTAGAAATAAATCAAAATCATTTTGCATATAGAATTATTGATACATTTACTTAAAAATAGGTTTGGTTCTGAAATGTAAATCCATTTGTTCAAAAGTACATCGTGACTTTAAACTTAGCACATTTGTTGATGGTGGGTAAAATCGACCCCTTTACTGTTGTGTGGCTTAGTTCACATCTATCAAAATCTGTGAGTGGAAAGTCTATACAAAGAGCAAATTCTAAATATAGTTTTGTGTCTTATCTTTTTGTTCAAACATCAAACCATGAGGACTTTGCAAGGTCATTAAGTATTCTAGGAAACTGTGATTCTCAATATTGCATAGCAGACCATCATATGAATATAAAATCTATTTGATAAACCCTCTCTTACTTTCACAAATAACCTAGCTATGAATATCACAGAGAGAAATCTTAGTGTATATCTTTATTCCCTTACAAAAGAGTTTTAGAATTTAGATCAAAGGAAATAAACTTGTATATTACAAAGGCTCATGATTATATGGCCAAGTACTTTCTGAATAATTGTACTTACAAACTGCCCACAGTAGCACAATACTGACACAGAGTTATCACTTAAAAATTCTGATTGGACAGGAATTCCATCCCATCCATCCTGGTATAATTTCTGAGCCCTGGGTGTGTATACATTCCTTGACCCTAATTAGGGCTCCAAATTATCCACAGTAATTCATATATACCCCAGTTCCCATGTATTTATGGGCATTACCTTCTTTCTTCTCCCATTGCCCACCTGAATTCTTCTGTTCCAAAGCCATATTGACCAGCTTTGCTTCATGTGAGACTACACTGCAATCTCTTGGGACACAGAGGAACAGATTCCCCTGGTGTCTACTCTGCAGCAGATTGGAAGGAATGTATTCTGCCTCGATGATTCTAGATGGGAAGATAGTTTAAAAGCAGAGTTTTTGGTCTCCGTACTTCCAATTTTCTCATCTTTCAGTTGGAAGTTAAGTTGGCACAGAGAAGTTTCCAAAGACAGATACAGACTCATCCCCCAACCCCCACTCACACACATTTAGTTCTCGTCTCACTACCTGGGGTGAATAAACTCAATTAAAGTGATTATTATAAACTGCTCTCATCTCAGGCAGCCACATTCGTCTCAATGAGCAGATTATAATAATTCCTTACACAATTATCTAGTATCAGTCAAAGAGATTTCCCAAGCAGTATTCAACACAATGGTTTATCCAGGAACAACTGCTTGTGGGACTTTGGGAACAAAACCGAGGATGTCTTTAAAATGTACCAAGTCCCTACTAGTTTGTGTAGCTATTCTTTACATGCATCAAAGATTCACACATACTCAATCAAAAACGTTTTACAAAATCCATAATCCGAACTCTGTAAATTACATGAAATATTTCATATTACTAGTTTCAAAACATTGTCTTATCTTTCAGTTAGAAGTAAAGGGGAGGAGGAGTCTGATAAATAAGCTTCAAATTGTAATAACATCATATTTGAAGGGAAAAATACAGGTGTAACTAGGAAATTAAAGATAAAAGGAAAAAGAGAAATGAAGAGGAGTCCCATTTAGTTGGCAAGGAGGGTGTTCCAAGTACCCTGTGGTTGAATGCACCAGGAAATAGAGAAATGGAGAAGAGAGAGCAGACTTGAAGGCATGACCTCAAACACTGTCCTTTTATTAAGGAAAAGTCATAAAAGATACTGGAAAGAATCCAGCACAGAACTCAAGGATAGCCAGGACCATGTATTTTTGTGGAAGTTGGAATAGAAGCATTGAGACTGCAGCAAGTCCAGATTGAAGTGTTGCACAAGGCATTGGGGTAAAAACTGATAGAAGCAGGTGGAATGTATGGATAAGAGGTAGCCTTCAAAAGAGTGGAAGTCAGTGTGTCTGGTGACTTTTATGGGAATACCCATTATTTCCTCCCCACCCCCATATCACTGTCTTGTAGAATCTATCATGTAGAATCCTCACCTTCTACCCATTGCCTCTACTGAGTGGCTAAATGATCACTGACACTCTCTCTCTGGTCAAGATTTTTGCAAGTAAGTGGACCATGAAGCAAGAGTCTCAGGTGAGCTCTCAGTTTCTTAAACTAGTAGGTTATATGAGCCAGAGTTATTGTGGCTATAGCTGGGCCTTGTGGAAATGGAGCTGAGAAAGTCAGTCAGCAGAGGGACAAGATGGGAGACAGAAGCAGAGAGAGCACAGAGAAAACAAGTAGCTCAAGAAACAAGCAAAAAAGAGGCTGAGTTGTGAGAAAGAGCCTTCATTTCCTCTGGAGGCTGGTCTCCATGCCCTGGGGTTCTTTGAATTATCCCACTTTCCTTCCAACATATTGAGTGGGATTTGGTGCCTCATAATCAAATTACCCCTATCAGAGAAAGTGACTTGACTGTGCCATTTAGGCTGTGTGTTAAAGACTCCCTCACATAATGCTCACAAGAGCTCAGCAAAAAGGTGTCATTATCTCTGTGTTCTCTGAAAGGAATCTTAAGTTCATAAGGTTAAATAATATGCCTAAGGTCACACAGCTGCTGTGTGAATTTGATTCTAAATTCTCACACCACTCTGAGGCCATAAACACCATATAAGCTCAATTACCGCTGATTGATAAGAAGTCCTCAGAAGTGCATAAAGGCTATATCTGTGCTATAATCTCTTCCTTTATATAAGTTGTAAACAGAACACCTTAATTTGCATTACTCATCCATCAACATTCAGTACGCTACATCAGGGAGGAAGTGTGTCAGAGAGAACCAAAAGCTTCGCAAAAGAAGTTTGCATTCTCCTGGTTCATGAAATAAACTACAATATGAACTTTATCAGAAGTTCTTAGAGACTCTAACAGAAGTAGAAGCCTTTTCAGTTATTAAAAGAATTGAAAGCTTTTTATTGTGCATGAAAAAGACAAACTCCTCCCTTTCAAATTATTCCACTTTATAGTACAATTCCTTTGGCTGGGAGGAGAACTTCAGACACTTTTTCAAATAACCCCAACCATTTAATCTGTACCTTTAGGAAGTCATGCTGAGAGTATATGGAAAAGAGACAGACAGAGTCAGAAAAGCGGGGTGGGGAAAGGGGGATAGCGAGAAGAAAGGTAAGACATTGCTTCTGAAGTAGTAAGAATCTCCCATTTTTTTGGCCTACTTTAAAATGAACTGAGTATTTCTATCCACAAAGAACACTTCACACTGTTTAGCTACAACGTAAAAATCCTCTACTTGTCTATTCCAGACAGACCTTTCTACCTGTCGTCCCCATCATACAAAAATTAAGACTGCGTACATTAACACATTTTCACTGGAAGTTAGACTGCTGTCTTAGCTCAAGCTACTTTTACAAAATACTATAACTGGGTAGCTTAAACAATATTTATTTTCTGCAGTTCTGGCGGTTGTAAAGACTAAGATTAAGGTGCCAGTTAGTTCAGCTACCAGTGAGGGCCCTCTACCTGGCTTACAAGTGGCTACCTCTGTGTCCTTACATCATGGAGAGATAGCACTCTCTCCCTACCACCAGGCCCTGTCCCTCTCCTCTCCTCCTCATAAATTCACCAGTTCCTTCTTGAGAGTCCCATTCTCATGACCTCATTTAACCCTAATTACCTCCTAAAGACCCTGTAGCACAGGAAGGGGCGGCACAGGAGCAAGGTTCGGGATGGTTGTGGGCAGACGGGTCAAGGAAGGAGAGTCTTGGAGCCCTCAGTAGCTTTTCATGCTTTATTTAGTAGAGGTGGCCAGGTACATGGCAGGCATGGGTGCCGGGGGCCTGGGAGGCTGGCAGGCCTCCCAGCTCCCAGTGCATCTCACCCTCTCGGCTGCTTTCTACTGCTGCTGCTGCTGCTGGCGGGCCTGTTTGTTCTCTTGGTTCTGTCGGTCCATTAGTCCTTTCCTTGTGTCAGCAGTCGGCAAGCTCTGAATTGTGGTCCTCTTTCGGTCTGCAGCCTCAGGGGTTGTGGGCTAGTCCTCTGTGGGTACCTCCTCCTCCACTCAAGGTCTTGTCCCGCAGCTCCTGGACCTGATGCACTCCTGCAGCATCTCTTGCTCTTCCCGCAGCGTCCTGGTCTTCAGCCACCTCCTGTGCTGCTGTGGCACCTCTGGTGTTACATGTTCATGGCCGGCCTCAGTCCCTCCTGCAGTCTTCTTAGGGCTCTGCACCCGTCTGGATCTAACCATCCTGCCGACTACGCCAATTGTAGCGGCAGGAAGGGGCAGCACTGGAGGCAGGGTTCAGGATGGTTCTGGGCAGACGGGTCAGGGAAAGAGAGTCTTGGAGCCCTCGGTGGCTTTTCATGCTTTATTTAGTAGAGATGGCCAGGTACATGGCAGGCATGGGTGCCGGGAGGCTGGCAGGCCTCACAGCCCCCAGCATTTCTCACCCTCTCAGCTGCTTTCTTCTCTCACTGCTGCTGCTGCTGCTGCTGCTGCCCCTTGTCCTGTCGGTTCGGTAGGTCCTTGCAGTTCTGTCTGTTGGTCGATCCTGTCTGTTGGTCAATCCTGTCGGTTGGCTGGTCCTCGCAGTTCTGGCGTCCTCATGACACCACCCATTTATGCCCATGTCCCAACTCAGGTGTGCCCACTTGTTCATGCCCACCCTGGAATGCTCGCAGCACCGCAGGTGTCCATCATCAGTGGTGGGAGGGTGGAAATACCTGATCATTTTCTGACCCTACAGACCCCATCTCCAAACAACATAACACTGGGGACTAAGACTTCAATACAAAAATCTCTAGAGGACATAATTCAGTCTGTAACATATAACTTGAAGTAGTTATTGAAGGAAAAAAACCTGTGTGAGCAACACCCCAGAATATCAACCACAATATTATAACAGATACAAATGTCTGCCTCAGTAGAATGATAAATCTTGGACAAATGATGAACACCTTCTACAACTTGGAAAGCTTGGGGAAAAAAAATCTCTGATTATAGTTTTAGGTCCTTAGAGATAGCTTTTAAAAACCTGTTTTAGTAGGTCTCCATTAGGAGGGACTCCAGACTGGAAAACATGGCAATGGAAGAAACAGAGGCCTTATATGTAGGCTACTGCTTCAGAAACAGGATTTATATTTTGAGGTTGCTGAGAGAGAGGGCTAAGATTGGGTACCAGACCTCCTCTGTGGACCATGAGCTATGGAGACCACTGGAACCAGGGGAAGTTCAAGACCCTTGACTTAAATCCAGTTTAAAAATTGGTTCTGGGCACTTTTCTATTAGAAAAGTTGTCTATAAAAAGCACACAGTAAGATAGGATTGATTTAGTAAGGTCTAGAATAAATTCAGATATATAAATAAAAATAAATTTAACAAAAAAGAAAATAAAAACATCATACCCAGAACATACAAGGAATTCTCATAACTCAAAAAGATGAATAAATCAATTTACAAAATTGGCAAAGGACTTGAAAAGACAGTCTTCATGGAATACATACAAATGGCCAATAAGCATATGAAGAGATGCTCAGCACCATTAGTCAGTAGCAGAATACAAATCAAACCCACAATGAGATACCACTTCACACCTACTAGGATGGCTATTATAAAAAAGATGGGCAATAACCAGTGTTGGCAAGAATGCAGAGAAACTGGAAACCTTATATATTGCTAGTGAGAATGTAAAATGGTGTATTATTTTAGAAAACCATCTGAGAATTCCTCAAAAACTTAAACTTGGAATTACTATATATCCCAGCAATTCTACCCCTAGGTATATGCCCAAGAGAAATGAGAAACTATGTTTACATAAAAACTTGACATGAAGTTCACAGCACAACTCTTCATTTTAACCCCAAAATAAAAGAAAATCATGTATCAACTGACTGATAAATGGATAAACACAATGTGATAGACTCTTACAAGAGAATATCATCCTACATAGAAAAGGAATGAGGTACTGATACATGCTGCAAGGGAACAGGAACCAGATACAAATGCAACATCCATGTCCTATTTGTATGGAATGTCTGAAACAGGTAATAGAGACAGCACATTATGGTTGCCAGGGCATGGGTAAATTTGGAAGGAAAAGTGACTGCCACAGGCATGGGCGTTTTTCTTTAGGGTAATGAAAATGTTCTTGAATTAGAAAACAATGATGGTGGCACATCCTTGTGAATAAACAAAAATAACAGAATGAATTACATTGTATATAGAACAGAATCAAGTTTCAACTGAAAAAAAAAAGTGTGTGTTCTGTGGGCGAATTTTTATTTCAGCTGTCATGAATATAAACTTAATAGATGACTGTTGATTTCAAAAGTTATTTAGTGATAAAGTGACTGTTTCTATTCTTATTAACTTGATATTCAGGCAAGAATGTGTTGAACTTCCACAGGATTGTCTCTTAGGGAGAATAGAGATTCTGCTTCCCTACAGATTAAAAAGAATAAGAAACCCTTTGTCCAAGTGCCAGACACTTACATGCAACCCTTCAGTCGTAAGTCTCTCGTGTAGATGGTGCCCTCTGCAGTTGTCCTTGTTGGCAGCCTGCTCTATCCTTCAAGGATTCTTGGATCCCAGGACACTTTGATAAGAACAGCACTGTAAGTTATCTGAAAAAAACAATTTTAATTGTAACTGTGAATGTGTATTTGGCTTCATTAGCATCTCTAGTCTTCAGAGTGCATACTGAGAATGTTTCTCCTCAACCCAGAAGAAAACTTAATAGTGTCACAGGTGGTACTTCTATAACCATTAAAGCACTTACAATGAGTTCCTTGACTTTATTTTTTTTTTAAGATTTATTTATTTATGCATACAAGAGCTGGGGTACAGGCCAGAGTCACAGGAGGTGAGAGGATTCTCAAAGACAGAGTGGGGAGCAGAACAGACAGAATGAGGCTGGACAAGGCAGGAGAGGTCCGCTGTGCCATGTGGGTCCCCTCCCCGCCCAGGGATCGAACTCACGCTGCTGTGCTACAGATGCTTCACAATGCGTTGCCCAATCTGCTGCGCCACCAGGGAGGCACAAACTCCTTGTCTTTAAACCTCAGGTGCTAAATGATTTTCAGAGTGTCCAAGTTCCAGAGCTTTCTGCTTTCCATGTTTTCCAATTTTACTCTGGATTGTTCATGCATACATGTGGGAGGTGTGTGTGTGCATGCACGCATGTTTGTGTGTGTGTCTATCTAGTTAATTCTGGGATGAAAAGAGCAAAAATGAGATGTCCTATATTTACTTACCCTACATGTATTTCTGGTACAAAATTATTCAATAAGGTATTCAATATGATCCCATTCATTCTGGATTTCACTTAAGATTTTTCCCTTATACAGATACTCCCAAAGATACAGAGAAGATACCTCCTGAGGACAGGTAGCTCCCTTATATTCTTGTCATTAATGAATATTTATGAATGCTGATAGTTTTTTTACCTGTCAGCTAGGTCATCTTCAGATCTAAGTAAGACTTTGTATTTTCTGTAGTTTTCTACAACAGTACAATATTCTGGAGTCGCTTCACTGGAAGAACTCTGTCAACAATCAGCATTTCACTGGCATTAACATGAAATAAAAGACAATAAAGCACGACTCAATTAAACCACACACAAAACTATCTTCAGATGACATTAACCAGTAGTTTTCTGAGCCAGCGCGGGGCTTCTGCTGCATGGCTAGCAGTGAGGTCAGTGCTTTGAAAACATATGCCTACGCATATCACACACACACACACAAGATGATTTAGAGAAAAACACAAAACTCGGTTTTGATTTATCACCTTCCCACACTGTATCAGGTATTTTACAACTTAAGTATGCAATATCAATTAGGTCTCCATTGCAAAGACTAAGAACAACTTTTTCTTTTGAGATATAATGGAAATTTGATTTGCACAGACAATAGTTTGGAAGACATTTAGAATCAAATCCCCCCCTAGGAGGAATATAAGGAAACCAAATAAGGATCCAGGAAAAGAATACTAACAATAATAATAGTAATAATAAAAACAAAAAGACAAGGACAAATTGGGGATACCTGGTGGGAGGGGGAGGAGGAGGAGGACAGGTAAGAGCACAAGGAACTGAGGTGATGATGCACAGGTGAAATGGTGATGGGGAATACATGGGGATTACAATTGATGTCAAATATATATAAATATAGGGAAAAAATAAAATAAAACACATGAAAAAATCTTTAAAAAAACAACTGCAACAAATGAAAAGACTACAGAAAATAGGTAAGCACCCACTGTATGAACTCACAGGTCATCTGATTTCTGTGAATGCCAACCCACAATTTCCACAGGGAAGAGTTTTATAATAAAATTACCAGGGTTCAATAGAAAAGAGGGAGCTTTTCTACCAATAAGCAAACTTATATATTTATCTCACTCAGGAAGATTTGGAGTATTCCTCACAGAACAAGACACTTTTTGTTGCGGTTGCTGTCCTTGAAAATATTTAACACTCTAGGTTTAAATCCTCAATACTTTAGATTTTATTACACTGAAATTGATCTCATTTAAGGTTCAATGCTCTCATTGAACTAAACCTTTAGGAAAAAGCTATATGGTTTCACCAAAGTAAAAATAAAATAGATTCAAATATTAAGCAATGAAATTTTGGAAGATTTCAGGTTTTGAGAAATTGTTACTTCGGTTGCAACAAAAGGCATAGATAAATGACCAGGGATATATGTTGACCTCATGGGTCAAGAGTAAAGGAAAATGCTCTGGTGCATTTAAGATATGATTTATAAATTCTATATTATTATTTTAAAGTGTGACTATATGGTCTCTCAGACCATCTGAGAAGACACTAGGTAACATGACGAAGGGTGTTGACTTATTTGAAAGATAGTTACAAACTTTACTATATTCATTTCTTACTAGTCATAGTATTGGCAGAGGTGTTTGTTTTGTCTAATCAGTGGATTGGTGATCTACATCCAAGCCAAAACAAACTTTCGAAATTATCCCTTACTGGCCAAAGTACTTAAAACATTTTTCCTCACCTTTAAAGTGTGTGCATTACTCTCTCCTTTAAAGAGAGTGAATTGTTCTGGAAGGCAGGCCTGGCAAAGAAGAAATAATGTGGGCTTCAAAGTTACAGCTCTGGGGTCAATAGTTACTAGACTCTGAGTGCGATCTTAGGTAATCAAATGCTTAACCTTTTAGGTTATCAGGTATTTATCTTTAAAATGATGGTGTGCAAATGAGATAGGTTTATTGTGAGAACATTAAGAATTTTGTTATAGAGAATGGCATAGAGTAGTATTTAATAAACATTAATTACTTTCCACCTTTTACATTAGAAAATTTGTTCACAGAAAGTGCACAGTAAAAGAGGATCAATTTGCTATTGCTCAGTATGGTCTAGAACAAATCTATTTACCAACTGGTAAATAAAAGTGAAAACAGCAATGATTTCATTAAATACTCAATAACAGCATATATTATAAATCATGACATAAGAAGCAATGCTGCTAAATTTAATGAGTCAGATTTTGGTGAATTAAAGTAACCATTCTCCTATTTAAAAGTTCACTTATCTATGCCATGAAATTATCACTGAATTGGCTCTTCTCACAATTTCTTAAACCTTTTGGTATTTGTGTTACATCATTCCAAAATGTTTACATGAAAAATGGTGACAAAGCCTCAATGAGGTAAGTAGGACTTAAGCAACAGAATAATAGCTTTATAACTCCTTTTGATAGCTATGGGTGATATAGGTATTTTTCTAGGCCATGTAAGGTTAGTTTTAAAAAAAATCCCTATAGTAAGATGTAAAGTAAAATTTCCTCTCCCTGCAAAAATATTTGAATTCATTCTCTTGAGAAATGTTATATTATATACATCATTCTTCTTACAGAGGTGAGGAAGCTGATAGAGCAACTGTCCTTACCAACGCAATACAGAACTGAAATATGCAGCAACTGGTCACTAAGGTGCTCAACAGCGGTCTAGAGTCTCTCAGATCTCCATAGGACATGTCATTAAATCTTCTCTTCCTGCTGGGTCTGACTTCTGGGAAAAAAGCATATGGTATAAAAATTACTATATTTGGTAATGAATACTAATGATCACTCAGAAGGCTCATCCTTCAGTCTCTATGGTCTTTACCATCCAGTTGGCTATAAATGTGACACGCTTTGATTTGATTTAGTAATCTTTTTGAATTTACAGTTCAGAATTTCCTGCATAAAATGTATCTGTCAAACCAGGCAGCCACACACATGAAAAGATATAAACATTTATTTTTGATGTTATCCCATTAACAGATTATAAAATTAAGGCAAGACCAAGGCCTGTTCAAAGTTTACAAAGGTGGTATTTCTTCTTAAATTAGTAGAATCTGGAAATAGATTCAATACAAACACACACACAAATGCAGACACAGAAGTGATACATGGCAATATTGTTTTTCTTTAGTGTGAGAATTATAAGCTCAATGATGTCACATGAGCTAAAAAGCTGTGGTATTTCTATATGGAAAATATCTTAACCACTGAATGGCATGGGAGAAGAAAGTATTTTGGAAAGTACAAAAATTATTCTATGATCCCTATAAAAAACAGTCAACAGCATTTTCTTGTAACAATACATTTACAAGTTGAATTTCATACAGGTGATATCACATAGGGCAAATTCTGTAATATTCAAAACCCATAAAGGTTAATACAAAGAATTCTAAAGAGATATTTGGTTGAAGATATAATTTTACTTTACATAAAAAAAACCTAAATATTTATATAAAACTAACTATACTGACTTAGCATTACATGAAATAGTATTGTGCAATATTGTATAATCAGTTACAGTGCTGTTACCTCAGGTAGTATAAATAACTTGGATAAGCTGGTTAATAACATTAATTGGTAGTGAACAAATTTTATTTTACCAAGGCCAGTAACAAAAATCCTCAGAAGTTGAGTGTATTTGAATCAAATGTCACTGTATAAATAAGATTCCATACTATATAGTTATTTTCTAATGTATCTGCATTGAAAGACTCCATAATGAAAAACAGTATAAATATGAATTCTTTATCAAAACTCTTTGTGAAAAAGTGCTCAACAAAAGCAAATATCACTGGGGAGTTAAATAATTAATAAAAACACAAATACATATTACAGATATTCTTTTGTTCTTCACTTACCATGATGCAAACAGTGAGGGTTTAACCTTTAAGGGTTAAAGAGTTTAATCAATGTCAATGTCTGATCTTCTGTGCAGGCGATAGAGAACAGTCTGTCTAGCGATACCCAACAGAACTTCACTTTGTCAAGCCACAAAGAGCCCAAAAGCTTGTCAAGTAAGTTACCAGAAACCTCTTTGTGGTTAGAACTCAGCTCCTTCCTGCTTGACCTATTATTTGATATTTGACCACTTGGTTGCAAGACACTTGCTCTTTCTAGCTGAAATGTCACTGGGGCATCTTGTCAGCTCCCCGACATCTCGGCCTGACATACAATTTTACTTTTGTGTGCTACAAGGCAGAAAATGCAGGGCAATGGCCTTGTTTTAAATTCTGTCAGCATCAAAGATGGGCGTCACTCTTGGGTCCTACCAACAACAAAAACAAAAAAAAAGGAGTCTGTTTTGAAGGTCAAAACAGCCATTACCTTGAAGTTTTTCAGCTTATACTAAATATATTACCTGCTATACTGGTATGGGAACTGTCCTTAAAAAGAGCCTAAACATACCACAGAAATCCTTGCAGCACAATTGCTCTACGTTTGTACCAAATGCAGACTTGATAAAAGGATGAGTTTTCAGTGCCTACAGGGACCACATTCAGCAGTTAACTTGTTCAAATGGGCAAGTGGTATCATGTAGCTTTACAAGGAGCAACCTGACCTTCTCACATTGACCAGGAGTGACATTATTGTGCAGGAGGAGAAGCAGTCACATCATTTCTGTTTTGCACAACCTGCTTAAAGTTTGCAACTAAATGCTTGTCTTCAGTTGAGCTGACAAGAGAGAAGAGGGGGCTCAGTGAACCATGGCAGGGCTGCCATGAAATGACAGGAATCATTGGCATACATTTCAAATAGCTCTCTCAATCCTATTAAAGTATTGCAGTCCTGCTTTAAAATAGACAAGTATGAAACAACTTTGATAGATAGAGACTAAAATGGCTTATTGATTTTTTAAGTCTGAGGGAAATTACCCAAAATGTGTCATTCTTTAACATTTAAAAATATGTTACATAAAAATGAGCAACTGTGATAATAAATAAAACTTAGAGGGGGAAAAAGTTGGTTATTTCATTATTCAAAGAGAAATAGATACCTGCACACATCAAGATGTTACACAATTTTTAAAAACCCACTGCCGATTGTGCTACAACAAAATTCAAGTGATAAGAGAATTCCCCCCTTCAAAACAATTTTAATTGTACTGTTAAACACTCTTGCATTTTTTTATTTCATGAAGTCATAATCCAATCTGAGTTGGTCTGTTGACATTAGCAGACATAGTCACTGGAGAGGAATAAAGTGATGTTGATTCGTGGGGCAGATGATTTATAAATGTCTCCTTTAAGAAAGTGTAAGTTGTATCAAGTTCAGCTTTCAGTGGCAAAAAGTCTCCAACATTAATTGTGTCAGCAGGTAGAGCAACTCTTGAAGGAATGGAGAGATTTGAATGATCTCGTGACCCTGTCTGTGATATACAAAGAAAAGATTAATAAACATAGAATCATCAGAGTAGAATAATAAGCATTTTAATATAAAATGTGGTGGGAACTGTGATTTAAATAATTTCCATGATAACAAATAAATAATAAATGCCTTTCTAATCTCTTTCTTGTTATATGTCATAAAGTTCTTAGTACAACAGGAGTTTGCCTAAACACTAAAACTTCAATAAAACTTTTACAAAGTTTTTGAATTGACGAGTCAATATGATCAGATATTTTTACCTCTGCTTTCCATCCACTGGCAAGAAACAGAAACCAAAGCTAATCATGTTTATTTCATTACATCATATAATATGGGCTATGCAATATGGAAGATTAGACTGCTTGAGAGATGAACTATGAATATTTACGTGTTTAAAATTTATCAGACTGACTTACTAAGTTGATAAGAATAGCACAAAGGAAAGTAAGATTATTCAAGTAGCCTCTAAAAAATAGCACTGAGATACAATATTAATAAGCCAAACATTTTGCCTTTACTTTTAATCATAATGCTATCATCCTGTCACACTACTGATTTCTATTATATTTGGAAATCACATATCAAAATAGGGGATTGCAACATGAAAACAATTGTTTCATATTTTAAAATATTACTGGTATCCCAAAACTTGGCATTCAAACTTTAGAAATCCACATGCTTGTGCAGTACTTGAAAACAATTTTCATGAAACTATACATTTAAGTCCTAAGTAATGCTAGTAATCAGTAGCTAACATTTAACATAAATGAAGTTTCATCAGGAAAGCAGATAGGTATTACTTATGGCATTTAGAGATAGTAGAAAAATAGTGATCAACTGATGTCAAAATTTTCCAGATTCCCAGCAAATATATGTTGTTGAAATAATAAGTATAGTCAAAGGTGTCTCCACCAAAAACTAAATATAGTTTTAAAAATATAGTTTTAAAATATTAATTCAAAAGCTTTTTTTAAACCTCTTTTGGTAAGTTCTCTTACAGTTTTGATAACAAAACAGTGTGAAATAAAACGACCTGCTTGATATTTATGTTATATAAAACCATTTATATTACATGTGAAAATGAGAAGAAAACTACAGCTGGCTTTAACAATGTATTAAAAATTCAACTGTTGTATGTGTTACCATTTTTGTGGATTTTTTTTAAACTACAACTGGAGAAAAATCAATGACTGCATCTAACACCTAGTTCAGCAATTTTCTTTGATCTCTGTTCGTTTGATTTCTTGATATCCCACTGCAAGTCTACAGCTGACGGAAATCATCTCTTTTTATGCTGGAAGTTAAAACACACCTAAGATGGTCGCTTGAATGGCTCAGTGGAGGAGCGGGTTTAGCTTATCCACATACAAGGAAAGGATCTCCCAAGACCATATGTGGACCCTGATTAGCTGCCTAATGAGGTTTTGCTTGTGGAGCCTTAACACTAGCTCTGAGCGGATCCGTTCAGAAACCCAACAGACTCCTGCATTTTCCCACTTTTCCTGTGACTAAAGCCACACTTCCTGTTTTGTTTTTTGTTTTTGTTTTTAGCCGTGTGTATAAATTGGTACCATCATTATTTGATTGATTTTGCTGCTATAAAGACTACAAGGCCATCTTACCAACTTCCTCTGCCAGACCAGGAGCTAAGAGGAGTGTAGTAAGAGGCTGAGATGGCAGGGCATGATTTTCTTCTTAATAAAACGCAGTTATAGCAATAGTACTCTTTATTATGACAACAGACAGTTGTCAAGCATTTCTTCAAGTCATTAATATCTATACTTCAGTTTCTCCTCTTAGGAGAGAGGAGTCTATATAATCACACCAAGGAAGGTTGAGTATTCTCTGATATTTTCTTCTTGATGCTTTAGACTAGAGAAAGGTAACTGCCAGATTGACAAGTTACTCCTGCTTTACAATGCATTGTTAATGGTGTGTGAATATATAGTAATATATAAATAATATACACATATACATATTATACAACTATATGTATATATTCTATATACATACACACATATATATATAATTTACTCAAGCCTACATTCTAAACTTGAAGTTTAGAATAGACAACCTAATACACTTCGACCTAATACACTAATACCATCAACCTAATACACTTTGACATAAGTAAGGCTCCCCTGTGGGGAGAGACTCTGCCCATTTCTTCTCAATATTCTGTAGATCTGGACACTACATACAAATCCCTCATTTTTCTCTTTTGTCTTACTTTTTAATATGCCTATTTTGTATCATATTTTCTAAAAGTAGCTTTTTATCTAATATATCATTTTTAACTAAATAACTTCAAAGTGTCATATTAAGTGTTTAATATTTCATATTAGAATATCACTCTTTGCTTATTATCTTTTAACCTTATGTTATAAACATGGGAAATAACCTCATATCCTGAAAGACTTGCACCTCTCAAAGGAATGCCCTTCACTTAGTAAACAGATTTACTTACATGTAATAACTTTTTTGTTGTTGTTATTTAAGTCATTTGCCATACTCTGTATATCACTAGAAAAATATTTTATTTCATGCAATGGAATAAAATCTGATTTTAAGTCACCTAATAGCTTAAAAACAAGTCAACAAAAAATTTTAGTAAGAACTTGATTTGAGAATGCAATATTTAAGTAACAAGTAAATATAACAATTTTTCTTGTTACAGATAATATCCTAAAATATATCCCAACACTTTTAATATAACACTGAGAGTAAAAGACAGTTAAATAACTTTTTATCAGAGACCATTAAAAGTTAATATTCACTACCTGATCCTATATTTTAAATCTGTAAAGTTCACGGTCATTTAAACTACTTTTTAAACTGCTGAGGTGTTCTGGTAGTCTCTCATGTAAATCTAAATTTAAGCAATATTTAAAAAGAAATTAGTTACCTGAAATAAAAGCTAGTTGTCATGTGAATCTTTATGGAAGCACTTTTATTTACTCAATAAGCTATAAATGATTCTATTTGAACTGTTATAGTCCATCAGTTAAACATATATTCACAATACAAAATGTGTCTACTAAATTTCTGCATTTTAAAAATCTTATGAAATATAGTAATTGGACATGTCCAATAGCCATTTTTCAAGGCTTTAATATCTTAGCTTTCTAAGACTGTTTTTTCAACCAAAAAAATAAATAAAGCATTAGTCAAATAGTAAGATAATCACTCAATAAGTTGTCTATAAACCAAAGCCACTTTGTAGACCAAAACTTCTGAAATGATGACACTGAGTCATTTGTCTCCTGTGTAGCATTTATGATCAAGTTAAGTCTTCTAGAATCTCTTATCATAAAAAGTGAGGGGCGATGTGATTTAATAAGCCTGAATGCTACTGCATGGAGATTATGCTAGGCATAGTATTGTGAAAAGAGTACGAGGCTAGAGATCATGCAACTATATATTTTCCTCCTACTTCTGCTATAATCCAGCTGGGGCATGTGAGTTACATCTCATTTTTCTTGCCTATAAAATGAGGATCGAGACTTTTTTGCAGGTCTGAAGTTCTCTAGGCCCATCATAATTTTACACGTGATAACTGACATGTGTTAACACACAAATTTTGCGGATCACGTTAACCTAGAAGTTTCCCAAATGTAATATTTAAGATTTTGAGGGGCTATAGATAGATCATTCTTAAAGGGAAGGAATATATGTGTTTCTTAAAAAGAGTCAGAAAGATTAACAAGATTAGTCACAGTTTAGATAATGTGGCTTCATTCAATTAAATTCTACAGGATATTTTTCATTACTTCAGTCTCCATGACGACATTTTAAGCCCTGTATGTTATTAACTGGTTTTTAAGTACAATGCACAGCTACATGTGAACTGATAAAGGAATCAAAGTACCTACATGAGCACCTTAGAAGGGGACTCCCTCACCATTGCTACTTTAACTTCTAATGTATTTATGCCACTAGAGTTTCAATATTCAGTTTCACAGTTTTCTTCCTTCCATCATTTGGTTAGTTGACCAAATTTTACCTGTCCGTTTTCTGCCATACTGGCATCATCATCAGTTTAGACAACCAGAGCTGGCAATATTCACATGCCTAGTTTTGTTAAATGCTCAACTTTACACCTGAGAAATATACATACATACACACACATGCATCTCACAAATATATACATGTATTTTCTATATGCATTGATATACATACATTATATATATTTATACATACATGTGTGATACACACATGCTATTGCTTCATTAAATATTATTAATTGTGTTTACCAATTCTAACTTTAGCTAGCAATGCCAAACCTGCAGGATTATATTATATCCTGTACGTCATTAAGTTGGTCATACAGACTAATTTGGCTCCACGAGCACTTATTTTTCTGCTTCTACTTATTTATGTAAATTTATTTCTCTACTATAAAACTAACTGTATAATCCCCTTCAGCTCTACCCATGTTACCACAAATCAAAAAGATTTAATCTTTATTAATAGATGGAGGGTTATCAGTATTTGGTGGTGAGTGTGGTACATATAGCAAGAATCATTTGAAGAGATGTGAACCTGTATTTCTAAAGTGTATACAGTGCTATAAACCAACATTACAATAAAAACAAAAGGAACAACAAAAACTCAGAGCGACAAAATAATGGAATCATCACTTGGTACTCCTAGCACTTAGCAGAGTATCTAGGATTCCTAATTAATGAAACAGTGAGTGAACAAATCATTCATATTATTGCTTCATGGTTTTGGTCTTATATTGCCATTTAATTACTTCATGGACATACAGATTATGTCCCAATTAAAAGTGGCACAATACAGTGGGAAAGATATGAACTTTGAATTAGAAAGACCTCAAATTCCAAACTTTATTCTATTATGTATTAACCATGTGACCCTTGAAAAGCTACTTACCCTGAATCTGTATCTTTTTCTGTAAAGAATAGTCCCGTATAGTGTTATTAGAAGGATTAAATGAAAGAACACATAAAAATGCATAGCACAGTAGCTCTCCTTTCTTTCTTCTCTTTCTACTCTCCTCAAAGTAACATTAAACTCCAAGTTCATAATTATAGCTAACATGTTGAGTATATACATCAGCTACTGTACTAGGCTCAGCTTTATAAGGGTTACCTCAATTCTCACAAATCAATAAGAAAGTAATACTATTAATCATATTTTATAGTTGGAGAAATTAGGACTTAGAAGAGTCAAACAAATAGTTCCAGGTTATACAAGTTGGCAAATGGCAAATAGGGATGTGATCCATCCTATTTTTCTCCCCACATTCTTGAGCACTGCCCTGTCTTTCATGCCACCCACAGATGACAAAGCTCCTGGCTTATTTTCACACTGACTATTTCATAACCAGAGTGAGGGCTCAACAAACCTCTGTGAAACTGGAAAATAAAAGTACAATGGTTATGCCAGAAGCTAAAAATAAGTATGTATAGTTTTGGCGACATGTTATTACAGCCCAACATTTAAATACTGGTACTGGAGTACTGGTACATTAGAATTTAGTACTGAAGCAATAGATTTTATGGCATTTACATAAAAGTTCCAGCCCTTTCACCAAAGAGCTTATATGTTGCTATATCAGACATAAAATTCAGCATTAAGTTTGAAATTGTACTAGGCCATTTAAACTGTAATTTTAAATTACTTTAAAATGGCTTGTGCCTGACTAGATAACAATTGCCATTTTTTTCTCTTGGCTATTTAGATTTCCTGGCATGATGGAGGTTGGAAAAAAGAGCCAAAGAATTTTCCCAGAAAGCTTTCGTTCTTTCTTTTCCTATTTTCCTTCACACCTCTGTGCTCCTATCTGCTCCTGTCCTGGCAATCCTGACACACCTAATGGTAGAGAATGCCAGAAATGGGCAGAAATTGCAAGAAGGTGTTTTCCCCCTGTGTCTTAGAAATATATATATCTATATATGTGTCAAAATTTTGATATATATATATATTTCAAAACAAGGGAATAACTTGAAATGTAAATACATACAACCTCAAATATGTAAAAGTTTAAAAAATTAAGTAAAAAGCACACTATATAGAAATGCCATTAAAAACTGAAATGACAAGCTGATTGAAAGGCGTTCAGCATGCCTGTTGGGGGAACTTGTCGCATTTACAAAGAACACGTGAAAAATCAAGAAACAGAAGAATCTATTTGGAAAATAGGTTAAACACAGTGTATTTATTAAGATCGGGTTCAGCTGTAACAGAAAACTCAAAATGTCATTTTCTTAAATAAGATAGAGGTTTCTCTCTGACATGATTATCTGATGCTATTAGGAATCCAGGCTGCTGCCAGCTTGGGCTCCACAACCTCAGTATGTAGCTACTACCTCAGGGTCCAAAAAGGTTGCTCATGTGGCAGCTAGTATGTCTGCATTCCAGCTAGAAAAATGAGGATACAGAGCAAAGAAGGTGGCACCACTTACATTTAAAGACACTTTCTAAAATCAGTTTCTGCCTCAGACGCTGCTTGGTAGGGCAGAGAGATATGCAATAACCAATACATATATGAAAAGGGGCTAAACCTCATCACAATCAAAGAAATGCAACATAAGACATCACAATAAAAGCCCATTTTTCACCTACAGGATGGGCAAAACTTCAGACTTCTGGTGATACCCACTACCAAGAAGGCAGAGGGAAACAAGCTCACACCATGTAGTAGGCAGCCATGCGAGCTGGTGTGACCTTTCTAAAAGACAGTGTCTTATATGCATCTGCCCTTAGATTTAGCAGTTCCACTGCTAGGTATCTCTTCTACGACCACGCTCAGAAAATTTCACCAAGATAAGAAAACAGATGTGTTCATTCAGCATTTTTAAAAGAAAAAAAATTTTTTATGAAACTTAAGACATCATCAGTACCCATCAAGAATATCACAACTATAGAATACAACTTTTTAAATGAGATAAATGTCAGTGCTGATATAGAAATAGAAATATGTCCAAGTGAAAAAAAGTTCAAGACTGTGTGTGTATACAAGAGACTATGTATGTATTGTGTATGTATATGCATATATGTATGTGAAATTTGAATTTCACATGATTTTGATATCATAAAATATTTTTCTTTATGTATGTGTGTATATATTATATATTATATATATTACAGGGAAGGGGGAGAGAAGGAGTTTATTTCAAAAAAAAAGGATGGGTTTGTGACTTAGGTCACTCATGATCTCATCCACTGAGGTTGGAAACATCAGACTTAGAGCAGGTTGAGGGAATCAAGTTAAGAGTTTCATTTTTTTTAATTAAATTTCTTTTTTTTCTTTATTTTTGGACAGTGTTTGGTTTATATTTTGAAAATAAGATTATGTACATAAATAAAAGAAATCACAAGAAACTGCTGATTATCTTTGGGAAAGGCATGGAATTGGAGTCTGGGATAAGAGGAAAAATTTCAAAAGTTCAATTTTTTCCCCCATAGATTTTTAATGTTTAAACCCTCTTAAATCATGAACAAAGGTTATGAAAATGACAGTTCACAGAAGTCAAAATACAGTTGATTAAAAATTAAGTAGGAAAAAAGTGGTAAAATTACTTCTAATAGTAATCACAAAGGGAAAGTAAAAAGATATTTCTTACATATCAAAACAGAATCTTAAAAATGATACTAGTAAATGTTGGTGAAGCAGGCATTCATAAACTGTGACTGAATAAACTGATAGAACCATTTGGCCTGTAATTTGGCAACTGTCTTAAATGAATAACATTATCTGATCCAACAATTCCATTTATGATTAGGTTCCTTATAATAGTAAGAGAAAAAATGGAAAATAATTCCATGTCCTTGCTGGAATATTATGGAGCTATAAAATTTATAGTAATAAACTTTTGGATAACAAATATTGAGGCCTGACTGAAAAAAACTTTTTCCGTAAAGGGTCAGATAATAAATACTTTATGCTTCATAGGCTATGTGTCCTCTGCTGTAATTACTAAGTTCTGCTGCTGCAGAACAAAGCAGCAATAGATAACATGTGAATGATTACTTATCACTTTGTTCCAATAAAACTATACTTTGAACACTAAAATTTGAATTTCATATAATTTTCATATCACAAAATATTTTGTTTTTCACCATTTAAAAATGTAAAACCCTTTTTTTGTTAGCAGACTCTACAAAAACAGATGGCAGGTGGACTCGGCTCACAGGCCTTAATTTGCTAGGCTAAGTGAAAAAACACCAAACAAAATTACATATGCTACATCTTGTTTTAAGGTACTGGAATTGTTGGCATTCATTTAGACTTTGGTATTTCCCAAATTATCTACAATAAGCATATATTATTTTTATAACTAACATTCTTCATTAAAAATAAATTTTATATATAATTAATCTCATTTTAGCAAAGTTATACTTCTGAAATGTGTGGTCAAAGTCAAAATGTAACTGATTAAAGGTCTCATGAATGTGTGGGTTGAGGTCTTTTACCTAATGTTTTACACATTCTGAAAAGATTTTATTTACCGGGAAAACTTTAACATCTTCAGTTATCTAACTCATATCTACAATACTGACATTGACTTAACACAAAAATAATCTACAGAGTAGCTTGTACTTCTACTCTGCACAAACACAATTTACATAGAGTGGTTATTTACAGCTTAAGTATCTTCATTTTACTCCTACAGAACTTCCTGCTGCCAAGCTACCACTTCTGTGATCCAAATGCGCACTTCACATTCTCCCTGGGAACTACTAGGCAAAAGTTTGTTGAACACTTTTTCATAACTAAAGGATTTGTTTTTTAAGTTATAAACTTTTTCTATTCAATGTGAAAAATTCAGCAATAATCTGAAAGCTATGCCTCTAAGCAGTTTTTCTCTGGGTGAAATTACTGACCGCTGACTCAGCTAAAGAGAAGCAAAAGAAGCACCCAAAATTTAAGTTGCTTAAAAAAGAAGACTTTCCTACGCCTTACAATATTTTAAGTATCTGCTAGTCACACATTGTAACAAAATTAGTGATACATATTATTTATTTATATATTTTGACATCGATTGTGGTCCCCATGGATTTCCCACCATTTCACCAGTGCACCATTACCTCAGTCCATTGTGCTCTTTCTGCCTTCATCCCACTCCCTCCCCCCACCCCCAAAGTGTCCCAAATTCGTCCCTGTCTTTTTGTTTTTATTATTATTATTATTATTACTGTTACTAATCATTTCCTTGGTCACTTATTTGGTTCCCTTATATTCCTCCTAGAGGTGAGACCATCTGGTATTTTTCTTTTGCCTTCTCATTTATTTCGCTGAGCATAATCCCTTCTAGCTCCATCCATGTTTCTATGAATGGCACTAGTTTATCTTTTTTAATTGCTTATTTTAAAATTTGAAACTCATTTTCCACGGCTCTCCCATGCAAGGCCATTTTCAGTTATGTTCCTTCATTCTTTTTTTTTTAAAGATTTATTTTACTTCCGGGGGTGGGGGTAGGGAGTGGTAAGAGGATATGCCAGAGATAGTGTAGGTAACTGAACAGGCAGATCTACTGAAATACACTGCTGAGGGGAGCAGCAGGCAAGACAGGAGAGGTCTGCTGCACCATGTGGGTTAGTCCCTGGCCCAGGATTGAACTTGTGCTGAGCGGCCGCTGATAGCTTCATAGTGTTGAGACTTAATCCCTTGCATCCCAGGGAGGCCCTGTTCTCTCATTACATCACTATATCACACCTAAAATTCCTACCAGTAATTCACAGGATGCTGAAAACAGTCTTTAATTCCCTTACTGACCATCTATGGTGTAAGCCTGTGTTCCCCAGGTCACTGACCCTTTGGCCTGCACCTTAGCTGGGTATTTCTGGAGAGATTGGTTATCTTCCATTAAAACAATGCGGTTCTCTCTATTTCTCAGTGGAGAGGATCACTTAAGACGTAAGACAAATCATATGATCTGAGAATCACACCTTTGGAATGCCTTCAAATAACAACAAGCACTAGGGAGTGTGTTCCAAAACAAATCACTTAGCTGGCAATGACATTTCCTTTACGTGATAGGCAGAAATGTTATTTATGACTGAATCAGGCTATTTCCAGCAGTCTCAAACCAAACCCATCTCCAGGGAGAATATCCTATAGAACTGAGAGAAAAAATATAGCAACAACAAAATTCTGAAGCTGTGTACTGATAGATGACATTTCAGGAATCTATTTACTGTATTATCAATTCCATATGAGAGATTTCTCCATGTGTGCATACAGCATATTTATTTTATTATTTATTTATTTAAATTTACTTTCTTAAATCATTGTTCATTTTTGTACAGTAGTTGATTTCCTTCCTTAGGTGTAGTCCCCATAGTTCTCCTACCACCACAGCATACATGAACCATCACCATAGTCCCTTGTGCTCTTCCCTCCCCTGTTTTAACCCCCTCACCTGCCTCAGATCTATGGTCAGCCCACCAGTCTTGTCTTTTTCTTGACCATACAGCATGTTTAAATCCACATCCACCATTTGTATCCTAAAACACCTCTATCCATTAATCTTGCAGCAGATATTTACGAAATATAACGTGCCAAAGTGTGTTCTAAACACTAGGATACAGCAGTGAATTCTACACACACAAATACTCTGCTCTCAGGGAACTCACACTCTTCTTAATTAATCTGCACACAGAGCTAGTCCTCTTTGAATTACACTTTGCTAGAATGCTATACAATCACATAGTTGCTGCTTTCTTAGCTTTATGTTTTGATGTTCAATGGCTGTGTTTGCCAGCTCCAATATTCTGTCAATAGTAGATGACGTTCAAATTAATAAGCCACACTTCCCTAGTTTTTCTCTGACCTGCCCACACAAGATCTAAGTGCCTCTGCAACAACCATGTCAAGCATTTCTGGGTGTCAGCAATGCCTCCACTAGGTCCTGCCTCTGAACTGCTAAAGGGCTCGTTGTGTCTACAGGTGAATCTACACAGAATTGGCCAAATGCCAATCCTTCCAACTGTCACCTGGGAACTGTGGCGACTCCAATTGGAACCATTGTCTTACAGTATCTGTCATAAAACATTTCCTTTAACTTCTACCTGTAGGACCTCTTATTAAAAGTCAAATGCTAGTCCCTAGCCTGCACAGAGAAGCTCCAAGGAGTTCTCTTAGCTTCTTACCTCCTCTGCTAGGTACCTACCCACAAAACTTCCACTAGCCCTTTTCAACCATCACCAAAGCACTTGCTCAGTTAACTCCCTATAAGCCTGCACACCAATTTTTTCCAAAGGGCCTATACTTGCTTAAAATGAAGTTTAAGTTCATAGTGAGGTATCCAAGAGAAAATGATTCAGTTTTCAAAGCTGTTTACTAACATCATTTGATCAAATGCATCTCATCACTTTCTCTAGCCTAAAAGCACTCTTAATTTTTGTTAATGTCTTCCCTTAAAAATAATGATTTCTATTTTCTACCTCAGCTCTTCTTTAGTATATATTTATTATTTGAGAATATTCCAATTTTCTATTGGAGACAAGAAAACAGGATAGTTAAAACTCATAAGACATTTTAAGCATAAAGAATGAACCAGTCAGTAGTCTATAAGAAAGAGACATAATCTATTGATACGTTAAAAACAGATAGAAGGGGGCCTCCCTGGTGGCGCAGTAGGTTAAAGCAATGCACTATGAAGCAAACCGCAGCCACTGCAGCACAAGTTCGATCCCTGTTGCCGGCCAGGGAGGGGACCCACATGGCGCAGCAGACCTCTCCTGCTGTGC